>JAUZST010000202.1:74013-144043 GCA_034779995.1 Parotocinclus haroldoi | reverse complement strand
ACCTCCACACATATACATAATAAATTTTAGAATGTAGCAGTTTCAGATAAATGTTATCAGACTATAGGAGAATGGACAAGAAATCGAAAGGCTCAACCACCTACCCACCTTTAGACCAGTGTTCAATGGTCTGCATTTGCCTACTGAAACATCATAGGGTCTTATATTATTGGATTCAATAAAGGTTGCCTGTCACCAACAGTAACGGTTTGACGTCATCATCAAACTAAAAATATGCCCAGTACACACCACAAATACCTAGATTAAATTATGGTTAACTGTGTATTTTATACTATTGCAGGTCCACCATGACATTAGCAAATGCACACAACAACACAATAAAAATGGTGTGTTAATGCATCAGATGAAGCATATAGCAGCTGTATAGGTAAAACTAGTGAAAACTCTACCCTTTCTGTTATTAGAGGGAGTTGCTATACTAGAGGGTCCCTCTGGGTATGTGGAAATCACCATAAACCTCATATTAAATAGCCTGTATACTTTGATCCAGATCAAACAGTGCATGGCATGCAGTGCACAGTTATTGACATTTTCCTGCATTCAAGGCGAGACTTTCACTTCAACTTGTGATATCACAAATACCTTTATAATTTAAAATCATATACAGTAGAATCCGGTTAACTGGACCACCGGTTAATGGGACCAGCCGCTTATTCGGACCGAATCCTAAAGTACCAAAACAAATCCTATTATATATGTGTAGTTTTATTTGCTTATTTGGACCAAAATTCTGCTTAATCGGACCAAAGAACGTGAGAGCGAATAAGAAAAAGAATCCACAAGTCACCGCTTAGAGCAGACGCAAAGCAGGTCAGAGAGATATGGTAGGATTTTTGGGATCTCCGGGTGAATTTATGCTTTTATCAAAGGTCAGGAAAACCGAAAACCAGTGGGAGGTGAACACACCCACCACTTTCTTGATTTTGTTCAAGTATCGTCCATCAAGAGAACGTGTCAGATCACACTGGATAAGTTCTTCAAACGTTGACCGGAATTTAGTAAGAACTTGTTTTTTACAGTATTATGCTTTGCATGCTGAGTATCTATATATTGTGTCGCAAATTTATTTTTCAATGAAAAAGTTTGTAAGCAACAGTAGTTCTTGTTCATATATTTATTTATTTAGCATTTAGGAGACACTCTTATCCAGAGCGACTTACAATTATTACAGATTTACAATCCAAGCAATTGTGGGTTAAGGGTCTTGCTCACAGACCCAACTGTGGCACAGGTTGAATTTGAGTCCAGTGCCTTAACCTAGGCTACAACAGTCCCTCATACGTTCTCTCTATGTGTAAATCCCACAATAAAGGTTTAATAAACATTTGTTTATATGTTACATCAATTATAGCATGTCCCGTCTTGTAACATAGGGCATGTTTGTTTAATCGGACCAGCCGGTTATTAGGACCAAATCCATCGTGTCCCGATGTGGTCCGGATTTGACTGTATTATATAAGTATATACAAACACACACAACTGAAATAGCACATTCCTGTTGGGTGTGGCTCATACAATTTTTACGAAAAGGTCTTGAGGAAACCCACATACTTACCAAATTAAGTGTAACTGAATCCAGAACACCTGACTCAGTAACATGCAATGGCTTATGGTCATTTGTGGCCAAGTTTCTGTCCCTGAGTTACAGTAGTAATCATGAATATGTGTGGCAACATCCATTAGTTTTCACCTATAGGAAACACCTGAAAATTGTCAGGTATTGAATAATAATAATAATAATAATAATAATAATAATAATAATAATATTTAAGAAAGCAATAGGTCCCTTGGACATCCAGTGCTTCAGCCATAAAAATAAATGTTAATTTGAGAACTGGATAGCCAGTTAAGTGATGGAGGGGGGTGGGGTCTGTGCCAGGTATGAGTGAATTATGTCATACTGTAACACACTAACAGATACTGATAGGTGCTGTCATACTAAATCAGTACTTGGCTGAATGCTTTCACCTGGGACTGCAGATGCACGTGGCTTTTTAGCTGAGTCAGCAGACATTGTTTAGAGTTAGCCTCTACACTTTTACCACCTCTTTTTAAGCAAATTGCCTTCTGCAGGGTTCACTTGGCATATAAAAATGGCTTATCACAGTTTTCAGAGTAGTGACTATACTTCAGTTACAGACCACAATAATGATTCTATCATTATTGAATGTTATTGAGGTTCTGGACTAAGCAAAAAGTTATGGGTTCAAATTCTGGCTAGTTATGCCCTTAAGAATGACCTTTATCTTCAGCTGTTGAATTAGGGTATACATATACTCCACATTTTATTCAACGATATAAAGATAAATATTTATAATTATAAATATGTTCAGCAGAAATCATACTCTAAATTTAATTTTTTTACTGGGCAAGCCATGTGTAATGATTTACCACACTGTAGCTTAATGTAAGTCTTTTAAGCATTGAGTTAGCTTATTATTTCCAAGCATTTTAAGCTTGATGATCAAATAAAAAAAGATGTTGCATGTCTTCACACAAACATGACAGAGCTTCTTAAGATGTGCTTGAGATTCCAGTATTTAACGATTTAGACAATATAGAATTGGTTTTTGGTCTAAGTAGCTTCCATGGCTCAAATAGGTAAGATCCATTTCCTGTATATTTAGAATCTGGATCTGAGATGTACTGGCTCCCAGTGAGTTATGTGAAAGGCTCCAGACACTAAGTTTTTTACATATTTAACCTTCCCCTTTAACCAGTTCAAAGATAAATAGTGATAAATTGATGCTTTGCTTTTCCTTGGTTGAAGTGCTGTTAATATATATTGTGAAACTCTCTATTTCTCAGTAGAGAATGTTTATATGTTCATATAAGCTGAAAATCTGGGGCAGCATTTGGCTATCAGCTCTAGCAGTCAAACAAAGTATCTTTGTGAAAAGATTGCTTCCTCTTAGACTCATATTCTGACAAGACGTACCTTAGTTAAAGTGTACTGTGTAAACTAAGGAGGGAAGTTGGAGATTCTTTGGGGACACTGCTTTTGGCTTTTGACAGCAGAGCAGTGAATAACAGTGGTGGCTGTCAATCATAGTGCTCTTCTTCAGGCTCATCTTTCATTCTTGTTTTTAAACCTGTCATCGCTCCTCTTGTTTGCCCCTCCCACCTCTTTCTTTTGAAGGTGTGGAACAAATGAGAAAGGTGTCAGAGGAGCAGGCATGAAGAGGACAGAAAGACTGGATACTCTTTTTTTTCCTGCTTCTAAAGTCTGAGAACTGAATTAATAGCAAACGTTTCCTCAAAGGGAAAAAATGCTTCTTTTTTTGTTTGTGAGCAGATTGCAGATTGCTTCTGAATGTGTTGTGTCTGTAGACTGACACTGATGAATGGTTGGATGCACCTGAGAAAGCTCTGGATCGATCCATTTGATGCAGGTCTGCAGAAGGGTTGGTACGGCAGCAAAGACCAGTGAAAAGCTTGGCTGGCTGTGCTGTTCTAATGCGTCTGTCTGGTGTGCTGATACACAGCATAAGATGAGGAGGTGCTGCACATTTTTCCTGTTGTCTCAGGCTGTTTGAGAGGACAGCGGCCATCCATTTTGCCTAAGGAAATTACACTGAAGGCATGTATCATCAGCTTCCCATGGCAAAACGTCAAGCACAGCGAAAATCTTGCAGTTCTAGTATTGGCAATGTCATTAATAAAATAAAACATGTTTTCAGCTTATATATAATACCACAAAGTATACAACATGGATATATTATTTATGGGAGTATTTACATATTAGAGCTTTCTCTTCAATTAGTGCCATGGTGGTCATAGCAGAAGGGGTGTAGAGCTGAGATCAGATTTGACACCCAGAGTAGGTGGCAGGTTGTACATATTAGCCATTGTGCTCTTGTGCATGGATTTAAAACCTGAGATTAACAAAAATCTACATTTGTAACTTTTTGAAAAGAAGTGATCAACACCTTTGTAGCTATCATGGCAAATCCTTGTACGCTTGAAAAGTTGTAAGAAGCATACATACAGTATGGCAGCATGCATTTAGCTAACTGAATTAACATTTGTGTTGTGTTAGTCCGAATTGTTCATCACAGTGTTTAAATAAATTGGAGTGGATCAGAACAGAAAGTGTCAAAATCGCCTGGTGTTTTATTCCAATTCCAAAATAGATGCATTCATTGTTTAATCCTAATTTGCCTTTAACACACACCTCTCTAAGTTTGTAACATTTGTATTTATGTTATCATGTCCATACTTCACACTAGATGCTTTACAATCTAATTAAAGTATAGTAATCATGTTCTCTGGTAGAGAACATACTTCCTATTAGTAGACAGACAAGTAATTATTATGCAAATGTGACATTAAGTTGCTCAAGATATTTTTATGCTTGTTATGGCTTGTATGTGGACACCAGACACAAGAACAGGACATTGAAACCCAAAGACATCATTTATATTCTGGTTTTCATTAGATTTTAAAACAAGACTACATTTTCATTCAGAAATGTTGAAGTTAGGCACTGATGCTGGGTTCTCCGGCCTACTCACATTTGGTCAGTCAAGTTCTTTCCCAGGGAACTTCTACTAAATAGGCATGGTCGGAAGTACACAGCACTCTAGAATGGTACTACATGTATTCGCTGAAGGTATTAATATTGATTACTTTACTGGAACCAGACTGTGGAGACTCATCAGTTCAGTACTAGACCTTGAACCAGAAAGCTCAAGATTCAAATATAACCTCTATCAAGTTGTCATAGATTGACTTTTTGAGTGAGGGAATGAACCCACAACTGCTTAGACTGTAAGACTAAAGGTTCAAATCAGCTGCTTGAGCGTGGAACTTAAGCCACAGCTGCTTGGACTGTAACACTGTATCAGTTGTATTGTAAGTCACTCTGGCGTAAGTGTGTCTGCTAAATGTTGTGTAAGTGTCTATCCCTCAAAAACAACTACTGACCATTATCCATCCTCTACCGACATTACAGGTTTCATTATGAATTTCGGGCAGTCAGTCTTGGCCAGACACATGACAACCTCCGTCCTAGACATTGCTTGTCATTATGCATAGCAACCTTAGGCTTGCCTGCAACTGCTTGGCCATGAATACCCATTCCAGGAAGCACCCACGTTGCTTCCAAAAGTAGTTTGGAATTCAGCAGTGAGTGCTGAATTGCAATGCGGGTCATTTTCTCCTGTATTTGATTTAGCACTCTGTGGTCCCATTTCATGAATTTGTATAGGCTACTGCTTTGGAGCTGAATTGCCTTTACCCCCATAAGTTTCCATGTCACAAAAACAGCACACAGGCCAGCTCTAATATAAGTAGTAGGTATAACCCCATCTACTGTCTGTGTTTAGTATGGATTTTACCTGGCTGTATTATTGGTGTATTTATTTTTAGGTGACTTCACACATAGATGAAATTGTCCACAGCTGACTAAATATCCTGTTATTTATTGCAGCACTGCATTAGTACAAAACAGATTTTTGTATCAGCTGCTTACATTTTTATTCGCAACCCACGCAGACATAAACAAAATTAGCACACAGCAAGCAATAAGATAAAAAGTGTCTAATTATCCAAAACTACCATGCCGAATCCAGAAGAGCCATTCCAGAGTAGATAACGGGCATTTGGTTTGAATAGTGGAAGTGTGTCTTTTTCCTTTTTGTATAATATGGCATGTAAAGGAACAAGTGCAAAACCAGTGGTAGCTACCAGTGGTAATACGCAATTGAACACTATTCAGTAAAAACATTGTGATACCCAGAATTTTTTTATTATAATTTTTTACAATGGAGTAAAATGCAATATATGTGTTTCATTTTGACACAGTGTTTAGTCAGCTACAGATTTGTGTATGGATTCAATTACTGGTAAATTAATACCGGTCCCTTTTTATTTCCACTTCCACTTGGTGGGAAGGCCTACTTAAACACACAAGTGGTCAGATGTTTTTGCTCATTTCCAGCTCCTAGCTATTATAGGCTCGGTGTGAGCTATATGACCCTGTCTCTGATAATAGCCTTTCTTTTATAGGCAGGCTGAATCTAACAAGGAATTGAGGGCACTGAATAAATTGGAAAAAATTGTGGTATAATGATTCTGTCTGCCAACCCGTTTATGGGGCACGCTCAGAAAGAGACATCAGTGGCCCTCTCAAGGGAGTACACACCACGCACACACATGCACTGATTTACAGAATGGCCATCATGAACGGTCAGTTTCTCTCACTTAGCTGCTTGTATTGTTGAACAGGGCAAAAGGGTGAAACCCACGTTGACTGCAATTATTATGGAAATTGAGAGAGGCTTGTTAAAAAGTAACAAGGGAAATTTATTACTGCACTGTGACTGACCTTGGCATGAATGAAATCAATATGATATGCATCAACATGAAGCCATGGATAATTTCACAGACTCCAAACAAAGAAATGATCATTATGTAAAGCTTAAATACACAATACTTTAGAAGTTTTCAGATAGTTTCTATGTAAATATATGTTATACATTCACCTCCACTAACCAGTTTATCCTGACATGGCCATGGATGATAGATTATGGAAATTGGCACAAGGATGCTTGGATTGGGACTCCGGACAGATATTACGCACAACAACATAAAAAAATAAAAGAAGGTATAAACTGGTTTCACTGACAGTGTTGTACTCTTGCTCTGCCTACATCATTATATATATACGTATGTGTTGCTTGTGCTTTCACTTTTTCAGGAAACAAGACAATGAACCAGCAATGAGATAACCAAAAATGTTTTTTCTGTTTTCTTTTATTTGTTTAACTTAACTATTTACTCCTTAACTTTCTTTAAAACATATAATTCCTCAGTAACTTTCTTGCTTCAGCTCCAATGTCAAATGGTAATAACAGTACTGCTTTCTTTTCACACTAGTCACTCTTCCATATTATCTTCCAATTCAAAATTCTCTTTTTTGATTCTGGGTTTCATTCAGCCCTAAATGCTTTGACAAGCAGCTGCGAACAATCTGGGACCGATTAGCCTCAACAAATTACAACAAATAAACTACAACTGTAAAACCCCTGCTGGTCAGGGTTGGTGCATCAAGTTTTGATATACTTGTGTGTGGGGGTTTTCTGTTTTTTGGTTAGTTTACTTAATTTGACCCTGTATTAGTGCCCCCACACATAGTTGCATTTGTTACTGTAGAAATATATCCATAGTAGATATACAGTGGTACCTCAGTTCTTGTTGTTAATTCCTTCCTTCCATAGGTTAAATGCATCATCATATTTAATGAATGCTTGCTAGAGCTGTTCATACTATTTCACAGCAGAGATATGGAAATAATACTTTGATAAGTAATAATAAGAAAGTTAATGTTTAACTCACTTACATTAACCCACAGTTGGACAAAACCATTAACACAGTCATATTTTGACAATCAGACTCTGATAGAACTCTGCTCATTAAATATAACAGTGTACTCATGCACACCTGACTTGCAACCCACTGAACACTTGTACATTCTTCTTCAAATTAACTGCTACTGCTAGACACATATATGTAATATAGCTTTTATTCTCCATTTAATTGGTATCTCGTTGTCTACTTTAAGTATTTAAGGAAAATCTAACAATGTTTCAGGTCATATTTATGCAGAACTACAGAATATTTTGTAAAGCACCACTCCAGATGGGGCAAGAGGAAAGAATGATGCAGCACAAACGATGGTTTGAATGGGTGTAAGTAAGCTTCAGTGCTGAGTACAAAGTCATGCTGAGCCAGAGAAAGCCTTTTTACAGAGTTGATGATTTTATCCCATGCCTCAATCTAAATTTAGTCATTCTCTGTGCTAAAGGTTGTTGTTTTCATCATTGTTCATGCTGCTTTGCATTCAGTTGTAAAATGTACCAGCTGCATTCTACTGTAAGCACTTGCTTTTTGTTTGGCTTTTTTATGAATATGTATCGACAAGTTGGCTGCTCATTGAACCATTTTTGTTATTGTCATACAGCTTATTTAAGCCTCAACAAACAGCTCAATTACCTTCTTTATATTTGTGAACAAGTCATATTTTTTGAGAATTACTGTCATTTTGTCATTTCTTTCTTTGTTCTCTTTGTCTCAGTCAAAAGTAGAATAGAGAAGAAAGAAAAGTTGAGAATAAAAAAGATTGTTACGTAGTTGGTGGTGCTTGTCGCTGAAGGATATGATGTTGTTTGGTTCGAGGGTGTTTGTTCTGGACGCTGCTATTCTGGGAGTGTGTTAGTGTCACTGCTATAAAGCTAGTCAGTCTGGTAAGGATTAGTATAGCGTGAAGGCCAAACGAACTCTGCTTGCCAGTGATTGATGACCGCTGTGCAATATTATACCTGAACTCACCATCACCAGCCTGCCATAGGCCAAGGAATCCCCAGTCTCCATGGAGACCATTACACGGTTATGACATGTATAGCTGATTGGCTGTTGCTATGCTCAGTTATCTTGCTGTGGTCCAGTGCTTTTCTTGCAGTTCTTCTGTACATCTCTTATCTGACTGTCACGTCAGACCAAATCAAATCCACACATCTTATCTTGCCTGACTAGATCCATTGCTAGCAATTCATTTGCCATAATACTGTTAAAAACTGTGAATCAGCCTAATTACAGTTGCTTTTTATTGGCTAAATAGATCAAATAAAATGAACTTAATTATGTGAAATTAGCCCTAATTAATTAACTTGCATTAAAAAAACGTTTAAATCAATTTGTTTCCCAACAGCAGAACTATGTTGTATTGAGCTCCGGAAGAACAGTGTTTCATGCCAAAGCACAATAGATTAAATCTGAAAATTAGAACATAAAAGAATTAGAAAGGTCACAATCAGCTGGTTAAATAAAATAGTTTACTTTATCAAATCCAGGTGTATTTATACTGTACTTTCAACAATACACAATGTTGCTGACATGCAGTGCTCCCCAAGTCAGGGTAGCACTTTACTACTAATCCAGACCACATGACCCAATGAACTCTGACATCTCAAAGGAAAGGGGACAGAGAGAGAGGCAGGCAGAGATTAAGGACCTGTGTTGGCACCAAGGGGCCAGAACAGGGCTTGGTTTTAAGGAAAGCTAGGATGGAACCCAGAAACAAGGAATACTACTACCGAACCAACCACCAAGGTCACTCACCCCTTGAAACCAACAGACAAACTTCACCTCACCAGACTTGGCATATGAACCAATGTTTTACTGCTTGATCCACTCAGGTTAGTAATTTAATCTCCAGAGTAACTTCTTAAAATCTTGCAATCCAAGCAATTGTGAGTTAAGACCTTGCTCAAGGATCTAAGCCTAGCAGCCTGGCAGAGATAGGATTTAAACCCTGGATCTTCTGGTCCATACTCCAATACCTAAAGCCTAATATGGATGAGGCCTTGTTACATCACACAGGAGACTCGGGTTAATGTCTGTATGTGAGACTTCCTCCTTTCTTTGACTCTCTGAGTTTTCTCATGGCAGCTGGACTAACAGTGCTTGCCTGAGCAGAGATGTTCCCACAGGAAAGTCACAGCAAAACAGGGGTTTGTTACCAAGGGCTGTAATTGGAGTGATTGATTGGAAAGGGGGACAGCACGCTACCATAACCACCCAGTGTGGATTTTCTTCAGTGAACTTTGGTTTCCTTACAAATTCCAAAAATGTGTATTAGGTTAATTATTGTTTTCAAAGTGCCCCTTAGTGTGTTAATGTAAGTATGAGTGGATGTGGTCTATGATGAATTGGTATCCTGTCTAGGGTTGTTCCTGTCTTGTACCCTGTGTTGCCTCTCCCACAACCCTGACTAGGATAAGCAAATTAAAAAATGAATGAATGAATGATGGATGGGAAGAAAGGCGAAAGGCTTGGTATCATTAAGGAGGACACCTGTGGGGAATTTAAAATGCCTTTAATTATCCCCACTGGGTTTGGTCATTAAGAAAATGCTTTAGACTTAAATGGTTTTGTATTAAGAAAATACTGCACAAAACACTTTTTTGCCAGTTACAGCTATTAGAACTGATGGTAAACCACTTTCTGGACCAAAAATGAGCAAAGTGGCAAGAAAAAATTCCTGTGAAAAACATAAAGTCCCAAATGAGAAATCCTATCCTCCTATGTGTGCAACAAGGACAAGGGGAAAACTGTGTTGTACTTTTTGAGCAGAATATAAAGAACATTATACAATATGGTGTAAGATGTTCAGTGCCGAAATAATCAAACAGGTTTACTTGAACTGCAGCAGTTTGTAATTGCTTCAGTGGCTGTGAATAATGTTGTAGTGAAGTGTGGTTATTATCGAGCCAGCTAGAATTCTGTAAGTAAGTAAGCCAGCATGCTTTTTACATAAGGAAACACACTGCTAATCTAATCAAAATACCTTATGCAAAATCTGAAGTACAGATTATCCATTTTACACAGGTAGAAATATGGAAGTAGATGATACTAAAGGTACTAAAATAGGTATTTCTTTACAAAGTCTTCCTAACTCAGTTACTGAAACAATGATGTACCCATCCAGAACACTAAAGTTATGGTTTGTACTACAGCTACCTAAATCATATCAATTGCATTATCATATTTAGCTAACTTTGCTCAGAATAAAAAATGGCAATATTCAGCACTGAAGTATGTCAGAGCTCCTACCGTGTGCATGTAAACGCATCACCGCCAACACGGCCGTCTGCCATTACAAAGTAAATCTCGATAGCCTCTATATTATAACGAGCCTCAGCGTAGTTCGCTGCCACATCGTTTGCAATACACGGCTCTATCTTGGGGGCCATTCATCATTGCCGACGGATGCGTACGAGGAAAACCTCATTGGTAATATAGTTGGTAGGGACAGTTCCAGAGTTTCGCCCAGCGCAGTGTGTTAACATGTTTTCTGTAAGGCTGCCCTCTAGCGTTTCGGTGCCCTGCACGGCCAATATGCCTGTTCACCAGCTGCGGGTGCCATTTCCTCACGGGATGCATCACATCTGTGCTGAACCTTTCCCTTTCAATTTGCTGTGCTGGAAGAGTCTTTTGCTCTTTCCTTTTGTGTCCATGCCCTTATTGTTATACGTCGTTTGTTCCCCAGTTCCCACATCCTTGGGTCCTCTCTGCCTCTCCTAAAACAGTATATCCATATATTTAACCAAAATATTAAACTTAATCACATTGTATCCAGTGTAAAACTGTGTACAATTATTTTGGGGAGTAGGCTGCACTATGCTGAGCACTTATTAGAAATAATTTAAATGTTTTATACCTTGTGACCTGTACACAGTGAGTGAACTTCCTTGAATGCTTGGGCATATTTTAGGATACTTCTCAGAAAAATTCTTTAAGAAAGTTCTTCTGGGTATCTTTGCTCTCTCATGGATGTATCATATAAATGTCTGCAGAGACATACCTTTTTTTTTAGGTCTTTCAAAATTTTGAAGTCGGGGTGCATGGTGTGCACCAAAGTACAAAACTGAGAGGTGCATGACCATACATTTCGACAGGCAGAACCAACACGATTGCATAATTTCTTGGTGCCTGCAACCTCTCATCACTGTGAACATAGGATTCATTAATAAAAGCTAAAGTCACAAGCCTTTTTGGAAAATGTAGTGAGAAAAAGTATAGATTTCTCTTTAAGATTAAATAAAAGTAAAAAGTATTAAGTTGCATGAATAATCAAGTAATGTACAGATGCAATTAGTGCTTAATCATGACGTTAATTGTGGCACTGTTAGAGCTTTAGAGGTACAGGTAATTGAAAAGTAATTGCTAAACCATTAACTGAATCAAAAGTACTTCATGATTTGTCATTTTTCAAAATTCCATTAAGAGGCAAACTGCAAGCATCTTGTATTACTATGGTTTAAACACATGTTTCAATTAGTATAGATATGCAAAATAATGTAGCATAATCAATGTGTAAATGAACGTTGAAAGAAAACTGGGTATAGTCAAAACATAGTAAAGTATATTTTATCAAATCATTATAATTTTCTTTGTCAGTATCAACATATAACCATTCCGCAGAGTTAAATTAATCCATATTATAGTAAATTGAAATTATTGCTTAATGACTCGTTTGACTGGGATAGGTCTGAGTGGTGGATTATTCTGACTGATTCTGAAAATGTGAGACAGATCCATGCATCCACGTGTGAGAAGCAGATAGAGATAAAACCTGTAAATTAGAATGACTTGAGGCATTGTGGAAAAAGCCAATAAATCTCATGCCACGAATATGCATCAGGACATTAATCAAATGCTTAAATGTTCCTCGAAAAAAGGAATGAAAGTCTTAAACCTTACATATGTGAGACTTAAACCAGGGATTTGGCTTGTTGCATTGACATCCCTGAAAAAAGATGTTTTAAAGGCAGCATATTCTGTCCTTTTTGTCTTTAGTCCAGAGCACAGGGAAGCCGTGTATTCCAAAACAAAGTCTAAAATACTAATTTGTTTGACCACCATACACATTTCCACTGTGTGATGATCTCAGATGCCCTTGAGCTAAGAGAAGGCAACACTGCTTCTAGACATGGTTAACATGAGAATACTTTTTTGCACGCAATTTAAGTGACATTTGTAAATGTAACTCCTTATTGCACTGAATTAATTAATGACATTATGCACTGTAGAGGGAGAAATATGTAAATCCCTTCTAATCATTCTTTGAGGAACACTGTTTTGCATATGTTGACAAACTGGACACCCTCTGCCCACCGTTGCTCCTTGAAGATTCAGCCTTTCGTGGTTACTGCTTTTCTACCAAAACATGATTACTCGAACATAATCCCCTGTTGACATAACCTGTTTAAAATCACATAATTATTTTGTTTATTAAATTTAATTAATCATTTTAACTGTTGTACAGAAAATGAATGTATTTGTACATTACGTCAATGTAAATTACGTTGACCATTAAATATCAAACATTAATTAGCTTGGTTTCGTCTGACTCGATTAAATAAAAGTAAAATGTTAATGTAAGTTGTTAATGTAAGTTGCTTTTTCTCAACTTTTTCCTGTTATATAGAGTTGTACATGCTGAAATGTGGGAAAAGCATGTGGAGAATCATGTAGATATGTGCGAGAAGCCTGTAGTGAAGGTGGTTGAGACATATGCAGAGTGAGATATGTGAGAGGCATGTTTAAGAAATGCCAGAAACATGTAGAGATGTATGAGGCACGTGAGGCTAAGCATATGGAAATGTGTGAGAGGCATGTAGTCATATACATGATTGGTGGTCTAGTTATGCCAGTTACCATCAAAGAAAAGTTGCTGTTAAATTTTTTGGAAAGGAAGTTAGACACAAATAAGTACCATATAATTACAGTTAGTTTATTTATATTTCACAAATGAATTTAATTTTAAATATAAAAGATAAGACAATTATAAGCACTAGAACACAGGTGCTTCAAATATAAGAGGTACCAGATCCTGATCCGCAAGCACCTAGCTCAAATTAAGCACTGGTCTTAGGCCTCTATTAGATTTGCTGTTTTAGCAATGGAAAATTGACCATATAAAACATATTGTTGACAGACAGATCCAAAGATTTCAAACTTGAATTCATAACTTCTTCCACTGATCCTCTTGCCAAGCTTTGTGAGCTTTAGCATATCTTAGCCGTTTCTTGACTGCCATGTTACGAGATGTGGTGGTTTTTGGTAGGACCCAAGTATACGGGATAGATGTACCCCACGACGTATAATAAGAATGGGGAAATAATATAGAAAAAAACAAAAAGGAGGTTAAGAGCGGAGCATAAGGCTCCTAAACACACAAAAAAGGATAAAAGGGCGAGCCACGGTGCTGCATCCCAACTGGGAGCAACGCACGAATTGGTCGCGAGAAGGCATCAAAGCACCAAAGGTGCAGGCGTGCAGAGTGCACGATTTGGGACGTCTCCCAAATGGCGAGGCATGGAGGTAGTCCGAATGCCAGGGAGCGAGCGTAAGCTCGAGTGTGCATGCAGTGGAAGAAAGCCATGCCGGGGCGCATCTTATAGAGTGCGCGCAGCGCCGCTGAACGCTCCGGGGCAAAGGTAGGAACCCTAACATGCCACCCTTCCAAAAAGACCATTCCTGATCAAACTTTCTTGGAAAGTACAATTCCTGGCAAAAAATATGGAATCACCACTCTTGGAGGAAGACCTTTCAATTGTTTAATTTTGTCAAAAAAACCATAAAGGCATGACACAAAACTGTTTTTTTTTTCCGTCCATCTGGCATTAAGAAAAGAATAAAAAAGAAAATAATATAATTGCTATAGCCAGTCACAATTGTGTTTTTAGATCAAGTGGAGGAAAAAATATGAAATCACTAAATTCTGAGAAAAATATTATGGAATCATGAAAAAAGCATTTAGCACTTTGTTGCACCACATCTGGCTTTTATAACAGCTTGAATTATCTGAGGTTTCTCAATTCTCTGGACTTAAGTCAAGACAAACAGTATTCTTCATAAATCTGTCTCCAACTGTCTGTTATTACTGTTGTTATTACTGTTATTACCTTGTCATTGACCATTTTCTTTAATTTCCACCAGAGATTTTCAACTGAATTGAGATTGGGCTATTTGGCAATGCCATTGACATTATATGTCTTTCTTGAAGGAAAGTTTTCATGTCCTTTGGCAAGATGCATTATCATCTTGAAAAATGTATCAGAAGTTATCATCACCAAACATCCTTTTCAGCTGATGGAATAAGAAAAGAGTCCAAAATTTCAATATAGACTTTGGAATTCATTGAAGATGTAATGACTGTCATGTCCCCCGTGCCTTTACCTGACATGCAACCCCATATCATCAAAGTCTGTGGATATTTTTACGTGTTTTCTTCAGGCAGCAACACTGGCACCAAACAAACATTCCAGCATCATCACCTTGCCCAGTGCTTCCCGTTTACAACCTTCCCGTTTTGTTTGTACTTGATCCAAATTTTAGACACAGCTGACAATCAACATCAACATTCTGTGATGTTTTGCCGTCTTATAGAACTTTTATAATTCTCTCATTTGTTTCTAATGACATCTCTCCTGTTGGAGCCATGATTCTTGTCAATCCACTTTGTGCAACAGCTCTCCAAGGTGTGAGCACTCTTTTTTTAACTGACAACTAATTACTAGATTTAATCTGATGCAGGTGTTTGTTTTAGAACGGCAAATTACAGAGCTACAACAGTGATATTTATTTATTTATTTATTTATTTATTTATTGTTTTTTTTGTTTTGTTAATGCCAAAAGGTTGGAATTTTGATAAAATTATTTTTGTGGCATGTGTCTCTGATGAACATTTTTTAAAATAAAATTAGACAATTACAGCATTTTCCTTTAAGAGTGATGATTCCATATTTTTAGCCAGGGGTTGTAGTAGGTTAACTTGGCATCCCAATAAAGCTGACAGATGCTGCTGTTGCTTATCTATAAGAGAAGGTCACACTAAAAACTTGCCATGGTAACCTATAGAAACTGTTTATTTATTCATTTCAGTTTCAATACTGCAGACAAATGTCCTGTATTTTCACTTTGTAATCTACCAAGGATGTGAAGACATAATGATATACGATCATTATATCAATATATACTCTTACAATTCTTCTCAAAGACTTCAAAGAGATAGTGATCAGAAATCAAATCACTTTGAGGGAAAACATCTAGGTCATCTGTCGATACCAAAAGTTAATATTAGATCTAAAGTATGATTTCAACGTTGGTTCGGTCCCATCACATTCTGAGTGATATATATGGATTCCAAAATGGACTCAAAAGCAATTTTCAGTGGATCCTGATCATTTTCAAACTGAATGTTAAAAGTGCATACAATTAAAGCCTTATCTGTTGAAAGTACTAAGCAGGAAAGAAAGTTACTGAATTATTAATGAAATTCTGAGTAAGGACCGGAAAGGCAGTAAATAGTGATGAGCTAACTAACAGGCATTACTAACTATGCCTGTGGCATCCATGTTTGCTAAGCTAGAATCTGAGCTAGCCTTCTCTGGCCATGTCTGGATGCACGCCTCTAACACTACAATCTTATTTATCAGTCTTCATCACATTCATCACACTTATCACAAACAAAATTTACACCAATGATAGAAGAATAGCTAAACATACCACACTCAGAACAGAGGACAAGTGCAGCAGAAGATATATTACTGCTAATATAATTCATCAATGAAATGTACTTACTGTAGCTTCGGATAAGGTTGTGGGTTGCTGATTTAAGATGACAGCACAGGCGATTCAGCCAATAGTACATTAGACTTCTTGCCATAGGCAGTCAAACGCTGCAGCCGAAAATTAAACAATAACGAATATGAAGCCAAGATGAAGGGAAATTCGGTGATTCACTTACGCTTACTAAACAAAATCGGTGACCCATAAACTTTATAAACGCATTTTAACGGCAGGAAGTAGAATCCACTGGTAACAGGAAGAAAGACAATTCACTGATTAAAATACTGCGCAAGAAAAAATAGATTGATTCGGAATCATAATAACTAAGAAATAAAAGCTGAGGACAACCGTTAAGAGCTATAGATGTGAGTGCACGCTGTGCCGAGTCAGAGCAAATCAGAACAACAAGTATGTATCAGATGACTATGTTGTTTGACAACAAGTATGTAGAGAAGCATAAAATCATCTGTACACATAAGCTCTCTCTCTTTCTCTCTCTCTCTCTCTCTCTCTCTCTCACACACACACACTCACAGTTCTTACCTCTACCATTAACAAAAATTAGGTATGGATTTTCACATAAAATAATGGATAACAAAGCTTGACTGTAGTGTGTGGAGATGGTTATAGAGAATTAATTAGCAAGTAAAATTACAATTTTTACCAAAGTTTCTATAATATTCATAAGTCATGATGGAATTCAATGTTTTAGCAAATCCAATAATCAGATATCTCACTGCAATGTCACACTGTTCACTTATTAAACTCAAACTTCTTTTGATGAACACGACAGACTGCATGTCAAATCTAATTTGAAATCTTGGACACAGAGCTAATCATTCACTGATGACTCTGTGTTTATTAAAAAGATAGGACAAAGTAAAGGCACATTGGTTAAACTGCTTTGAACACTTAATTTTAAGCCACGCCCAGACTCATGAACGTCACTGGTATCATAGTTACTGTGCACCCTCAACAGGTAAATACTAAAGTATGTCTTGGATTGGTGAACAGAAGTACAGGACATGTAATTCAAATTCACTACGGGAACTAGATTTCCTATAATGCTCAAGCATCTTTCCAAGTGCTTGCAGAGTTTTCAGTCATTTCTTTTGTTTTTTAGCATGAAGTAATGGACAGCAGCAAACAGTTAAAAGAAAGTCACAGAGACCGTAGGTGAGGTAATGATAGCTTTTAGCTATATGTTTTGGCTAGCCACTTATAACTGTATAATCTACCAAAAGTACATACAGTATTAGAAAAGCAAAACAAAGGCATTCATTACCTAACAAAGGCATCAGTCACATTTTTATAAACAAATTTAATGCAATTAATAAAACACGTTAATGTTATTTTATTATTGTCTCCCATGGCAGAGTAACACCCACTTTAGGGGTAAATTACTTAATCTCTTTAAAGGATTATTTTATGCACATTTGTGCCCCTATGACTGATCGGCAAGCCCTGGGATACGGCCATGCCCCTTCAAATTCTGTGTGCCCCAGTATGCCAAGTACCCTAGTCACACCCCTGGTGTGTGTACAGAAAAAAAACATTAACATGCATGTCCAAACACTGTGCATTTATTGGACATTGGGCTCTTTGTTTGCCCTACCTTGATGCATGAATTATCTTGTGGTAATCAACCTCTCAAAGGGGTGCATCCCGAAAACCAGTCAATAAATCAGGTATCAAGAGCATGACTGACTTCTTTAATCAATAGCTTGAATTATCTATTCTATTATCTATTATCTATCTATCTCTAGGACAAATTAACAGTTACTAGTATTAATGTTTATTTGCAGTTGCTGTACAAGCAGGTCACACCAGATCAAGGTAGCACACAAGCAAAGGTACACATACTTTTTGTCAGTCTAATTGTGTTTGTTTGTTTCTAATTGGGTAATGTTATTGAATTTAATGAATAATTGTCATTAAAAATAGCATTCTAAATATGCCATTTTAACACTGCAGGGACCTGGGTTTGAGTTAACACGATTGACTAGGGAGGAGAGTCAAGCTGGGGAATCATCCTCTGATGTTGCAACATTACCCCGTACCCAGTACTGCATATCTCAAAGGGTTGCATCCCCAAAACCAGTCAATTAATCAGGTATCAAGAGCATGACTGACTTTTTCAATCAATAGCTTGAATTATCTGTGTGTCACTTAACATCCACATTGGTATGAAATTGCATGTTATGCAATTCAATCTGGAATTATAGATGGGTTAGGTAGGTTAATTACCTTATAAATAATAACAATAATAATATTAATTACAAGATGTGTCATTATGTACAACTGCTTTGTAATAGAAAATGCTGGTCCACTTGAGAGATGTAGGAAGCTCCATTCTGTGGCTAAAATTACATGATCATATGTGAACATATTTGCTTAACCTGTTTTAAAAATCACCAACCACTTCTATGTGTATTAAAACTGTATCGCAAAACATTTAGAGATGCAATGTTTACTTATGTACAAAACCATGTGGAGATGTGGGTAAAGAACTATGTGTGTATGTATTATACTGAGCAGAAAATCATGTAGAGAATTATACAGACTCAGAGCATGTTTGGACCACAAATGCTGTGCTCTGAGGCTCTTAGTGTCACAGCCAGAGCGAGGCTGTCAGTCACACACAGGACTCGCACAGATGTGGACGCATGCGCATCATTACACAAGCAGACGCTTATGGCAGATGTTTTCCTCTGACAAACCCTGCTGACATTTTGAGAGCCGGCACAGAAAGCTGCCATGGCTGAGAATCCAGACCCACTCAGTCTTACCTTGAGGACAGGCAGAGAGGAAATATGATTGGTACCTATGAATTATTGATTTTCTGCAAGGGTCCCACTCGGGTTTATCGGAAATGTTTGCAACTGTCTGTTTTCAATAGTAGCAGCAGCAGCAAAAACTACACTGACAGTTGATTTTGATGCAACAAACCTACAACCACTACCACTATCTGCAAACACACATTATCAGTAAGCCACATTAGAATATCAATATAAATCCATGTATGCCTCAGTCTCAAAGTGTTCTGTAGTTGTTACAAATACCAATATTTTGGTAAAATGGTCAATAAAAATGGCAATAAATTTAAAAAAACATTATCATACTGACTTAATTGTGGATGAACATGACAAGACTGGTGAAACCAAGACAGAATAGATTTAATAGATTAAATAGATTAGACGTAGCATTATTCTGATCCCTAATGGAATTGAGAAACAGAAAGAATGTACATACACTTTTATCTAATTGTATTTATGTTATCAATAAGAGTGGTCCAGTGGTCATTTGCATGAACTCAGCATTGATAATGCACCAGTTGAAAATATTTCAATTTATTCACAGTGAAGTGTAACTAGAAGTAGCATCAGTAGTTACAATAAAAAGCAAAGTGCAATATGTCATAATATTGGAAAATGATAAGCCAGAAGGCTACTGAATAAAACATTTTGTTGATGGATAAAATAACCATACTACTTTTGGCTTAAATGACAATTGTTGTGTATGGAGAAAGGAAAACCATATCCAATCTGTGAAACACAGTGGTATAAAACAAATCGTGGGTTTGCAGCAAGACAACAACACAATTCCCTCTACCAAAGAATGGTAAAGGAGAATAAAGTTAGAGTTTTGACTGAGAATTAAATGTCCTGACCTTAATCCAATAGAAATGCATCCAGGCGTTGAAGCGGTGTATGGAGGATTAAATAAATGGACTAAAAATCCTACAAGCCAATATGCAGGACTAATTAACAGTTACTAGTACTAATGTTTATTTGCAGTTTCTGTACAAGCAGGTCACACCAGATCAAGGTAGCACACAAGCAAATGTACACATACTGTTTGCCAGTCTAATTGTGTTTGTGATTGTGTAACGTTATTGAATTTAATGAATTGTTATTTAAAATAGCATTCTAAATATGCTATTTAACACTGCAGGGACCTGGGTTTGAGTTAACATAATTGACTAGGGAGGAGAGTCAAGCTGAGAAATTATCCCCTGATGTTGCAACATTACCCCGTACCCAGTACGGCAATGATCTCGTAGCTTGTCTGAACCCTGTTTACATTTGCACCCCATGCCCTATGTGAAGATTGCATACACTTCCAATGTTTGTGCAGGTGTTTGTGTTTAAGTTCTCTGGTGGCTTTGCACATTTCAAGCATGTGTTAGGTCAGTTGGCATCTCTAAAGTGACCCAGAGTGCATATGCATGTGTGTATGTATACTGCAATGGGCCTTCTGTTCATGAGTGGTTCCTGCCATGTACTGGTGGATTAGGCCCTGGTCACTTGCACCCTGAATTAAATGAAGTGGGTATAGTAAAAAGGTATAAATGAATTAATTAATGCATTAATGACTCACTATGCATGTCTCTTGTAATGTGCATATCTTATAATTTGTTAGTTTTTGATAGTTTTTGTACTCTGTACTGTCATAACCTTAGTTAAAAGTGTTATAATATTATTCTTCTCCACAATATGTATTAAGCTTTTTATTATAAATAAAACCCTTTCCAAACACTGCTTAACAGTTCCATCTGTTTAAGTCCTCTGCCAGTCTTTTTGTAATTAAAATCATGGCCAAAAATAATTATCTAATTCCAAACTTGCTTAAGAATTCCCCAGAGCACAGCCAGTTTCTAGGGCCTATATTTGTGTTTTTATTATTTCGATGTAAAGGGGTCTGAATACTTTCAGACTATTTCTCAAAACAGTTTGAAATGAACTGTTTAAAATACCTGTAAAAGCATGTACCTTGCTCAATTTTTTTTGTTTTTGCCTCAAATAGAAAATATTTGTGTCAATCAATTGTTAGTGCCATCAGAATGTCTAATCTGTGTGGCACTGCCTATGAACAAGACAGTCAAAATACTTAGTCTTGTTGTCAGTGCAACAGTATACACTAAGTATTCAGATTTTTTTATTACAGTAATGCTGCACATTCTGTGGCATATACATTTAAAAGGTACATATTACACACATTATACAAACGTACACAGAACACAAAGTTACACATGGTTGTATGTGGGAGACTACAGCAAGAAAATTGACTGAAATAAAATGTATACAGTAATATTATTTTACTGTATTATTTGCACTGCAATATTAATTCATTTATTCATTATCTTCCACTTAAGAAGGGCAGAAACAACCGTAGAGGGGACGCCAATCCATCGTATATCACACACACACAGTCATGCACACAGTTACACACTAAGGGCAACTTTAGAGACACCAATTAACCTAACACACGTCTTTGGACAGTGGGAGGAAACCTTCTATGATGAACGGCAAACCATTGCCTAATGGTGTTAGAGTGGTGAAAACTTGCATTATCGCAAATGGCTGCCTATTTTGGTAAATCTTCTTGCATCACACCTTTACCATTGAATGAACAGTTATTAGAATTTCAATTTGGTCTGAGAAACCAACCAAATCGACGAAGAAAAAACTGCCAGTATGGACTATGAAACATTATTGTGTGTGATTTTTTGTTACAATTATAGTCAGATAACGTATTTATTTACAGTATATGTTTATTATTTCAGTTTAATGATGTTAAGCAGCATTTGTATGAATTGTTATGTTTTCGTTTGTGTACAGTGTAACATTGTTTGATCAGTGCATGAGTTATTGCTAACTTTATGATTTTAGGTTTTGAAAGGTTTTATAACAAAATAGCTGATTTGACTGTTTGGCTGATTTACACATCTGTGCTTGGTATTGCCATTATAAAATAAAATGTTAAGTGTATCTAATGGCTTAATGTGCACTTTTCTTTTATGAGCTTGACAAGTGTAACTAGGGTAGTATTTTTATAGACATTTCATTTTACATTTCCAGCATTTAGCAGATGCCCTTATCCAGAGCGACTTACAATTAATACAGTCTTACATTTTAAGCAATTGTGGGTTAAGGGTCTTGCTCAAGGACCCAAATGTGGCAGCTTAGCAGAGGTGGGATTTGAACACTGGTCCTTCTGGTCCAGAGTCCAGTACCTTAACCGCTAGGCTACCACAGTCCAACTTATAAGACTTATAAGTAGACTTCTTATAACCAAAACTTATAACCTTATTGTTTTATTTTATTCTATTTGTTGTATGTGACTAACTAACCCAGATAACTTTATAAATTCCAACAGCATTAGGACAAATTGCTTAAGAAACGCTATTGTGATCAATAGATGGATGGATGGACCTTTATTGAGTTGAAGGGAAATTAAATTGCGACAGTAGCAGGAACATATGCAAAAATCTACAAAATTATTGTGCAGATTTAGCTAGCAGGTGTTTTTATTCAATTAGATCACAATAAGGAGGCAAAAAGTTGTATTTAAAGAACATGGATCTATCAAAGTCTAATCTTCACAGCACAGAACAGGAACACAATCCACAGTGAGACAGATTGTGTACAATGAAAGAAATTTAAAACTATTTTTACCCTCCCATTGAATGGATGACCAACAAAGATCACTACAAGAGCAATGCATGTAATTGTCTGCAAGTTCACAAAAGCAATCAGAGTAAGTTCTATTCACTTAAAGACTGCAAGACAACTAAGGACAATATCTTTGAATAGAAGCTGTTCTGTATGGAGGAATGAGCAAAATATGTTTTAAAATCAAAGTGCAGGATGGATCAGAAGTTAACGGAAACATTTGGGGTCACACCAGAAACTGAAAGCAAAAGTTCACATATACTGACAGATATGTAATACTGAATCCTTTTTTCCTGGTCTTTTGTCTCTGTTGTTTAATTTGGTGCTGTTTATCTGCTTTTAAGAATTGTATTAATATCTAATACCTTGCATCTTATTTATGCAGAAATACTGTTTATAAAATTCCCAAACTTTAAATGTGTTGTTCTATTATGCAGTATGTTTGTTTGGAACCAAACAAAGCAGAATCAAAAACATACATACAAGTACTTTCTCGAAAGGTAGATACAGAGTAAAGTGCAGAGTGAAGATGATATTGTAGATACAGCATCTAAATACAATTTTGTAAAAAGTAAACAGTATATAATTAGTATAGTATAGTATATCTAGTATATGAATGGAAAAACACTGTGTGAGTGCATGGTGAATGTATGTCACAGTTTTTGATGTGTGATTTGGGGGGTGGGGGGGTGGTTGGTGTCAGCTAAATGTTAGTGCCTTTCCAAATGCAAGTCAGTTAAGGGAAGCCAAAGGAAAGTAAATGCTTACTGCTTAGGATTACAGTTGAATACAGACAAAGTCTTCTTTATGAGCCACGATCTCCTCAAGCTTCCTTGTACATTGTTCAAGGAGTCACACCTATCTTACACTTCTTTCTACAGTGCACTCAACAGATCATGGTTTGCCAACTAACTGTGCAGATGATCTCACCTACTTAAGATGCTTCTGGTGAGTGACATAATTAACAAGAGAGATCACATTTCTGTATAACTGCAAATCATTAGTAGTATAGCAAGTCAACTTAGCCTTAGCCCTGCTTTTATTAGCACAAATGATTTTGATCAGGTTTTCAGAATATGCCTTTCTCAAGATGAAATCCACACCATTAAATGCAAATACTGTAAGCATTGAAAGTTTAATATTTACATTACCATTCCTTGGTTAAATGTTTGTGGAGACCCTGGAATCTCAATCATATGTATGTCTTAACCAAATCCATGACACATTCATATGGAAGTCTTCAGTGGGCTTGAACCAGGGTAGAAAACAACTATAGTCTGAAGAATTATTACAATATATATTATCTGGAATGACTTCTGATTACATAATTAATTAGAATAATAGTTATATTAATTCACTCTTGTATTCGTTCATAAATTATGGGGAGCCAAGACCCAATCTGCAAGGAAGGAACCAACTCTAGACTGGGCGCCAATCCGCAAGGCACACGCACACACACAAACTTATATACACATTCACTTCAGATACTGTTTGATCTAATGCAATTTTTTGTTTGCAATTTCGAAAATGTAGGAATGTGGTGAACCCAAGCTCTGTTTATAGAGTGTATATTCATTCAGTCATTAATTTACTTACTTTCTATTCCGCTTGATCCTGGACATGGCTGAGGAAGAGCCGGCGCTTAACCAGCTCTTCAGCAGTGAGTGCACAATGCAGATAATTCTACTCTTTTCATTAGTCGTGTGTGCCAATTGTGTGCCATAGTGCTTTGTAGCCGAACTCCTTTAGCTTGAGCCAATGAGCCAAAACATTATGACCACCTGGTCCGCAATGATGTTTAGGTAGTGACACTTGTCAAATTGTGATGCCCAGTGCATCACGTATGCTCCACTGGCTTGCCTTTTTCACACAGTGAATCCTGCTGCCATCACGTTCTAAGGTAAATGGTGCATACATATCCAGCTGTCTGCGTGATGAAAAAGAAAAGTGGAACTTATCAGGCCAGTTGACCTTCTTTAATTGTGCCAAAGTCGAGTTCCATCACTAAAGTGCCAAGTATAGGCACTTTTCATGACAGACAGGGGTTAGTACTCGGTCTCCAGCTACACAGCCCTATATTCAGCAGATTGTGATACGCTGTGTGTTGTGACACATTACTGTTGTAACCAGCATTTAAAAGTTCTGCCACAATAGGTGTGCTGTCAGACTCAACCAGATGGAATAACTTTTGTTGCCCTTTAGAGCTTATGCTGGAATTCAATGGTGTGAATCCCAGAGTGCTTCCAAGATGGGACATCAGTCCACTGAAAAACCCTGTAATCATACCACCTTGACCTTCACGTTGCAAGATTAGCTCAAGAGTCACACATAGGTCTTCATGAATTGCTGTTTCCAGCATCTGGCTCCTACCTCTGATCCACAGGAGCTGAAGTAATTAAAGGTAACACAGTTAATGTGGTCGATTCGCCTCTGCCATCTAGATGCCTTGATGAATTCAAATCACCTTCAGAGTAGCAAAATCTTTTGTATGTTCTGTGTATTAAACCACAAATGACTTATTTGAAAGCACAGTTTGCAATTTTCATAGAATTATTTCATAAAATTGCAGCTGTAATAATGTGTGCAGTTTTAAAGCAGGGTTGTAATTTACAAGTTCACAGTGTACAGCAGTTGTAATGTACAGGGCTTAAACCTCTGCAGTAGTGATGAATCTTTTTTGCTTGCTCTCTATGGCTCCTGGACTGCACAATAAAATGGTAATTAAGTGTCAGGATTAATCAATGAGTAAGTCAAGGGCACAGGAAACCATGTGGAAGTAGACGTGGTTCCAAATGGCTTTTTACCTCAACTTATTTAGTCTACCCTCAGGACAAAAGTCTAGTACCTTTAAGCCACCACTGTCATTTATTGCATAATTACACCATGTAAAATGTGATAAGGCTCAGAAGTGACCACAGGATATATGTTGCATGCTCATATGCAAATAGCAAGTGTTATGGCAGCCTTATTAAAATATCAATTTATCAGATGTCACATAATAGATAAGCTCAGCTTTTACAAAGGAGTAAATGGGAAGGGGGTTTAGTTTATTGAATATCATTTTGCTCTTTACCAGTAACAGTTTGTGTAGAGGAACCAGAATGACTAAGAGAAGAAACTGTTTTAGTAGCCCATAATATCCATTACATTTTTATACCTACAGAAAAGACTGCCATATCACTTACTATTTTGACATAATTTGGGTTTGGTATGGATTCTGAATCCGCGTGTGTCCTCTTGCAAATGTTTTTCTTCCTCCCTTCATATGTCAGAAGCTAATTAGCAAGTATCTAATTAGTGTTAGAAAATTAATCACTTTTGGGAGAGAAGACCAGGGGAGGGGTGAGTGCAAGAGGAATAGTTCACAGATGAGACAGTGAGATGTGATAAAAATGCTAGCAGGAATGCGCCATACCAGATCACAAACAAATGGAATAAAATGATGCATCTTTGCATATTAACTGCATCCTAACATTTCTGCTAACCATTAGCTATTGATGTAGTAATGGAGGTTAAAGGTTTACTGAACAGACACTGCCTCGCCACTTGATTTCCACAACGGGTAGGACATTTTCTACTGTAAAAAAATACTTTTGATACAGATATGCATGATCATGTCCCTGGTTGATTGAAGGTTCTGAATCTAAGTTAAGTGGAGTTGCACACATGCTGATGAGCAAATATCTATCTCATGAAGGCATGTGTCAGAAACTGGACATAAGATAATTAAATAGGGCATAAGAATAATAAAAAGGGAATCAGTAATTTTACCACACTGACTTTGCAAGAAATGGCATATTTCACCAGGGCTTCGGTTCTTTCTTACCTCTTTAAGTGAGAAACAATTTCTTAACCTCCTTAATGAAATTAAAATTTTGACTGACCGTAATGGATGATTGCTGGGCAAGTACAGTGCTATTTTTTTATTAAGAAATACCCACTTAGCATATCATGAAAGAATAATTAATTTTACTTCATCAACATTTTTTTAATACACTCCTCATCATTATACACATAATATACACAATATGCACATACTCTTCATTAATAATGAATGTTGATGTTGCATTTTCAATTTTTAGGAGTGTAAATAAAAATTAGATTAAGGTTAAATTGAAGTATTACTTTTGGGTCAGAAAAGGGTTATCAGGCTACTAATGGGCTGACTTGAAAAAAATATATTATTTACATATTTCATTAAAATAATAAAAGCAATTCTTATTACATCTGCAAATAAGCATGGTACTGAATCCATTTCTTATGCCTTCTGCTACTGGCAAGTTTGAAATGATAGACTATGTGAAAGGACAATATTCTTTCTGACTAGAGGCAATGTGGCATACCAGGGGAAGCTTACACTAGTAGTTTTACAGATAGCCCATGGCTCTGTGGTATCTGAAGACATGGGAACATCTGTTGTGTAGTAAGCTTAATTGGAGGAAATCAAAGCAAAGCATTGCTAGACAGCTTATACGGGTTAATGCTTAGGAAGTTTAAACTGAGGTGTCATGCAATTGGATGACTCCACTAACTTAGGGCACCACTGATTCAAATGCAGTGGCCATGCCAAAACCAATCCATATTGTAGCCCATTTGGGAAAGAAAGTTGAAACACCTACCTAGAGGATCTTCTTAAATCCTGGTAGGAATTTGGGAGTATCGGGAGGAAACCCTTAGAAAAAACAACCATGTTTCTAACATAAACTATAATGAATCAAATCCCAAGTTTATTAAAAATTTAATTAAAATTGCTTTCCCCTCCTATCTGCTTGTTATCTGTGGATTGGATGGAGCTTTCCAGAGGTAAGAACAAATCACTAAGTTGCAAGTAACAAGTAATTATCAAGTTCAAGTATCAAGTCAAACAAGTCCCCAGACCTGTATGTCTCAAGTTAAGTCCCAAGTCCTAAACAACAAGTAATATAAGTCAATATATTACATTAAAGTTCACATTAGTTCACATTGCAATTATGATATAAACTATATAAGCACATATGTGCCATTCTTTGTGAAGCTTCAAACAAAGTTTGATGTTGTTGCATGTCCATGTTTTAAAAATTGTAGCTATTTTTAATCACTACTACATCATAGTCTTTATAATTGTAAACAATCATTTTTGGCAGCCTTTTTATAACCCACACAAACTTCAACAGTGGCAACCCTGCCAACCCCAATCAAAAAAAAATCATGACTGGCTGCAGAATTCCCCTTGTTGCTAGGTTACAGATAAGCCAAGATGAGACAGAGCACCATGAAAGCAATACAAAAGGCTAAATTATGCTAAATTATTGAATATTATATTTACACTTGAAAATAAATTTTAAAAATAAGTCTGATTCCAAGTTCAAGTCTGTGATGGTATAGTCACATACTTAAGCTGAGTCACAAGCCTTTTTTAAATTTCTGATAAGAACACAGGTCCCTCTGGAGGCAAAGTCATGTGCCTCGAGCCCACACCTCTGGTGCTTACATTCTCTAATTTTAGTTGGTTCATGTTTAACATTAATGTTTTAATGTTTCTTTTAGCACAAAACAATATAACAAACAACCATGATGTCTTAACCACTGAATAGTATGAAAGTATAGGCCACATACAGAATAGAAGTGGTGAGAATAGATATAGATTTGCCATTTGTGGTGAATTTGTGATTCAGATAGTGGAAGTTCATATAAAGCAGTACAACCATATAAGAAATTAAAACACTTTGCTATTAGAGCACTGATCGACTGCATTCAGTCACTGTTACATATTAGGTGTTAAAATCTTTTTTTACCATTGTTCTGATGACATTTCTGTTTGTACTTCTAAATGTATAATATCGTAATTATTGTATTTATTATATGGCCCTATGTTAGAAATCTGTATCTAAACTAAAAATCACAACACGCACTGTGTAATAAAAACTCTTCCATGAATCACAGTATTATTCCTGCCATATTGAATACCCATAGATTCTGATTATAATCAGTGAACACGCAATCACCCACCTACAGATTACGAGCATATATGGAAAAGCTCGTGTGTGCAAGAGTGAAAACACAATTAAGTTGAAGTACCAAGAAATCAACACAATTATTCTCATTTCATCACAGTGTGCTCTGCTATTCCTTCTGTTCTGAGATTATTGTTATTAGTTACATCTGTGTTGGTGCCTGCCTGTTTTTCTTGACTACTCCAGACATTTATTGCATACAAAAGAGCTAAATTGCAGACACAGTTTTGTCCACTTGATCAACATGCTGGATTGCAGGATTGAGAGTACATGACACTTCAGAGTTTAATAGTATTCACAAGGAACAATAGGCAAAGCTTATATTTTTCTCCTGCAACCTGGTTAGATTACAATTTGATTTACTTTCTGTACCTTAGTGAATGTAGGTATATGAACGCAATAGTGTCAATTGTCAGTTTACGTACTATTTAGATGGTATAAGCTTTAAGGATATAACTGTTTTTGTAATTTAAAAGGGATGTGATCTCTGCAGAAGTTCTGTACACATTGTACACACTGTCGTCACATATCCATTATACATGGGACTAATACAATTTTTGATAGTTGGTACATGTGAATTAAGATAGGTGTGCATTTAGTTCTGCTGGGTGAGACCTGTTGTAGTATCAACAAAAAGAAGGTTCCACAGTTTCTATAGCAGCGGAATCTTCTGGAGGAATTTACACTTCTGCAGCTCCACCTCAAGGCCAAACCTCAGATAAGATGGGTGCCGAAAACCAGATAAGATGCTTGTTTTGGCTCGAGTGATCTCAATTTTTACACAGAACACTCGAACTGTGGTTCTCAATTTCTCCAATGTATCCAGATTTGAGTTCAGAACCGATAACTTCTCCGAGATTGAATCCATTCCGCGAGTAAAAGTCACAGTCTGAGTGCCTACAACTTTTCTCACACCCTCGATCATGTTGGTGGTAAGAGGTTTTGAACAGCTGATCCAGCTTTTGTATTTTTGCTATGTACCATATTCTCGTTGAGAAGATAGTGTCAATAGCATTGAGAGACCATTTAATCAGTTCCATAACAAATTGTAAATTGCTATACTAAATGGAAATAAGCATTGGTGAATTTTACCTGGTTTCTGCTTATGTAGACCTATATACATAAAGATCAAAGTCAAATTTATATATACAGCGCTTTTTACAATTGCGCATTGTCTCAGAGCAGCTTATTATGTTATATATATATATATATATATATATATATATTATACAATATTATATTATCTTAATAGGCCAATCCTAAATTGAGCAAGCCTAGGGTGACATTGACAAGGAAAAATTCTCTAAATGTAGAAGAAATAAGAGGAATAAGACTCAAAAAGGGACCCATCCTGCTTGAGTGGCCTAGATGTTATTTGAAATAATTAAGTTGCAGTAATAGTTAAATTACGTAAATAATAAAATTTACATTAAATGACAAAATAGATTTAAGATAATGAGTCCTCAGCAGGAGGTTCTTGGTGGCACATCATCTCCTAATAACTAACTCTGGTGTAGTCTGGGCATAATGGGAGAGTGATGCTGAAATGGAGAAACATCAGAGTGTGTGGTGCAGGAACTTGTAACATCAGTGTGTGGTGCTGGAACATCAGCTCAGATAGAAAAGAGAAAATGTAGTTACCTATGGGTTAGGAGCATATTAATAATATAGAGAGTCTATTAAGAATCGCTGACAATCACACCTAAAGCTATGTATCTCTAATCTTGTCAGACACATAAGGTACTGTATTACAGCAGTTGTAATGATACACGTAACAGCACATCATCTAGTGCAGAAAAGCATTTTTAAGTTTAACGTTTTGCATGGTCTCATCAAAATTGGACAGTAGAAGATTGGAAAAAACAGTGCCTGGTCTGTTGAGACCAATTTCTGCTGTGACATTTGAATCACAGGGTCAGAATTTGACATAAAGAACATGAAAGCATGGATCCATCCAACCATATAGCAAGAGTTTAGGGTGGTGATGTAATGGTATGATGGATATTTTTTGGCACATTTTGCACCCCTTAATACCAACTAAGCATTGTTTAAATAACCTACCTGAGTATTGTTGCTGATTATATCCAACCCTTTATGATCACAGTTTACCATCTTCTACGTTCCTTGTTATAAAGCTCAAATGATCTCAAACTGGTTTCTCGAACATGTTTCTTGGCAATGTGTTCACTGTACTAAAATGACGTCCAAAGTCATCAGACTTCTCAATCCAATAGAGAGGGCCATTGGGATATGTCGTATCATGGATGTGCATCTGACAAATTTGCAGCAACTGTGTGATACTATTATGCCAATATAGACCAAAATCGTGGAGGAACTTGCTGCATCCAGCAGCTTGCAGCAATCCAGCAACTTGCATCCAGCATCCTGTACAGTAAAATGACAAGTTAGTGTAATATATGAATCTTAACTCGGTTTGCATCTACAGGTTACTTTGTAGTAAGACGTGAAACCATCTCTAATAAATGGAGTGATGTTTAAATAGCATCTCTGCCAATCTACCATGGTTGGATCCTTAAGCAAAGCCCTTAACCCACAATTACTTATCATTTGTAAGTCACTCTGAAAAGGGGCATGTGCTAAATGATGTGAATGTGACGGTGGATAATAAGAGATTTAAAAAAGCCAAGCAGAAAAAAAGGATGGCAATTGGACGCTTTCAAATGTGACAAGCTTACAGAAAAAAAGAAGTGGCAACTGGTAGGAGTTGTAGGGCTAATGATTTATTAGTGTAATACTGAACTCTAACCTACATTGTGAACCTATACAAAATATCAAAGCAATTTAATTGATTTCAATTTAAAGTGTGAATGTATTTTTGCTACTATTGGTGCACACACACATACACAAACCCCAGAGTACAGCTCATCATTAATCTATGCCAGTGTTATTCAGACTGTGTAATATACTGTACGACTAGCTTTAAGAATAAATACCAGGCCTGTATGTTGCTTAGCTGTATAGATTGATTTCTACCTGTGTTGAGAAAGTGTTTCACTTCAGTTAGGATGTATATTTTAAGTGCAGATACTGGACGTCTAAAGACCAAAATAAATGGGTAACTTGCAGGGTAACCCCTTGCTCTGGGCAGTAGACCAGTAGGGACAGGAAGCCCCCATATGGGAGGGGGGGTGATGAGCAGCAGGTCCTCACTGGTCACTTGGATCTCACTGACCACTGAGAGACAAAGTGGCAGCTTGGAGCTTCACAGGATTACTGGCTGCTTCTGCTGTTACTCTATCCCTCACAAATGACAAGGTGCCTTGGATATAATTACCATGGAAGGTCCCATTGCTACAACAGTGCTTAGTTCGGTAGCAAGGATCATATGGCGTGCACCTGGACATCTAAGGACATAGCAGTTGGCATGTAAATAGTGTCTGAATGCTGACTGGTAAGATGTCTCCAACTGCTTTATATGGCTAATACCCTCCAAGAAGGCATTGCATGATCAACAAAACGTGTGAAAATTTTCATTCTGACTTGTCACCATGTTTGACGCTCTCACTTGCTATCCCTGTTATTTCCCTCATGAACATTATCTACCACCTCCCACATTGCTCTCAGCCAGGCCAAGCTCTAAGCATCTGCTGTGTGCCCTGAAAAGAGGAGATGCTAAGATGTGCTGCTAATTTATCATCCAATTTCTCATTCGCATTGCAGACACACTTTATGTCTTTATTTGAAGTAAAGCTACTGCTTTTTATCAAAATAATGCAGACAAGTTGGTATTTCGGGAGAATCATATGGTATTTCAGTATGAAAGTATGTTAATGCTGTTACAACCTCAAATCGGAAAAGGTTGGCCCAGTATAGAATATGCAGGAAAAAAATGTACTGTTCCTTTTTTTAATTTGACTTCCAAATTATTCAGTGCAAAGGCCACGGTCTGTCGTGGTATAGGGCTGTGTCTCTGTCCTTGGTAAAGGTAATTTTCAGTTCTGTAATGGTAGCATTAATGCAGAAAAGTACACTTTTTTAAGGCAACATTAATTCCTTCATTAATTCCTTTAAGATTCCTCTTTTCCAGGGACAGTCATGTATTACAAGACAAGACAACACAAAACGAGTCAAAAAGTTAGGACTAAAATATGTAAATATGTGTATATGTAAATTCCAGTCTTTTTTAAAGAAACGTTGTTTTTAAACATTTCAATAATTTTCTCACACAGTTGATGACCACTTTAGATCCTCTGTCCACCTTTGTTCCTTAAAGACTCACTTTTGTGTATATAGCTTTGTAGCAAATCATGATTTTAATTACTTGTTTGATTTTTTTTTAATATTTGAAAATTTATTACTAGCTATAAACTTTTATAGAATGTGTTGCAACCCTGGACTACATGTGTTTATTAACCAGTAAAACGAGGTTGTCCTGGGCTTACACTGTCTGCAATTATATAAAAGTCAAAGTACATGTAAGGAACACTGCATTTCCATTTTCTTTATATTCCCAACGTTTTTGGGAAAAAAACAGATTTGGAGTTGTTCATATATAACAACCACCTATTCTAATTTTTGATATCTTCAGTAAAATATCATGATCTGTAGTGTCCAAAGCACTTACATCAGAACAAGAAAAGATACATACAAATCATCTCAGGACATCAATAGTTCTTAATACTATAATGCTATTGTAATAGCTTCAGAAATGCTGTTATGGTGAAGATAATTGCAAAGCTGATAATAATCTGTGTTATCTAGAGTCTTGGAATAAAAGGAAGGTTTGAAATCAGTGTATAATTAGAGAGCTTGCTAGAACAAAGGTGAGGATTAATTTTAAGGATTTGGGCACATAGCCAAAGCTATTAGACAAATTTAACAATAAGCAAAAATAGTATTAGATATTATTAGTTTAGTTAAGCATATAGTTAGCGGATAAAGTTCTGCAAAGCCAGTTTGGTATTGGTAAAAAAAAAATATTCCACATTGGCTGCTGAATAGCTGGTGGTATGATAAGCTTTGAATTTTAGGCTAAATATATTTCCTATCGTTATATGTCTGGAGTTTCTAGTCAGTCTTTACAGTATATGTATAGTAAAAATAAATATATGGTTTTTTTATTGTCTTCCTTTTTTAGCTGTATAATGGGCATGTTAATATTATATTAATATACTATTGTACCAACCAGTCTTAAATACCACAAATTGACTGTTGCCAATTAAAAAAGCATACTAATTAACTCAATTTACAAAATACTCTTTAATCATCTTATATTACTCATTAAAACCATAACAATGAAAGGGGAAATTCTTGATTCAACTACATGCTAACAGCTACAAACCAGCAACTGAGCAATACAAATTTAATATTTGATTCAGTAAGTACACTGCTCACACAAATTAGGGGAGATTTAACAAAAAGCAATAAAAAAGAAGCATTTGATCTTTTTTCTTAAACAACAAGATCAGAAAAGCAAACAACAAGAAAGTTGCTTCTTAATGCTAATAAGATGCAAAACAACTTTCATTTAAATGGTGAAAATGCACTACATAAAAGGTGCTGAAGTATCTGAACATTCGCTGATCTTGAAAGTGCACATCCTGCAATTTTCCAATTGGCGATCAATGGTATGCATTATTTGCTGAACACTGTAGAACCTGAAGAAGGTGGGCTCATTTTCGCTTCTGATCACCCTCATGAATATGTCACTTGCTACTCAGTCACAATCACATGTAATTTGTGTAATCTAAAAGCTTTCTTTGACTTTTCATTTGCTTTTCTGGTGATCTTGTTTAATGAAATATAATCAACTGCTTCTTTTTTCATATTCATTCAAATTTTTGTAAGCAGTGTAACAAATACAAATTGCAAATCTGCATTATAAACAGTATAATCCTTTTTTTTGTATTTCGTTTTGTACAGTTAACATATTTCAGCTCATTAAAGTGTTGCTCCATTGTGTGAACCCTGGTTTTCTCTCCAAAAATCCTGTCTTCTGTAGCTGGTTGTAAACATTGGTGCTAATTAATTGCAGTCATTTTCTGTGTTGTTGGCACCCTTTGTGACATATGCTCCAAGGCAATTGCAGGGGTGCAGCCAGCGTTACCAGATTGAGTTGATGGTTCGCAAATTGGAATTGTTCTAAAGCTAAGAGAATGGAATAAAATTGATCATTTCCCCCATTTTTTTTAACATAATTTGTTGTGGTTTCTGCTTTTGGACATGCGTGGCAAGAAATGAAGCCTTTCTTTATCCAAATGTGGTCCAAGTTTTTTGCACTTATAAATAACTGAACAAAAGGAAGTTAGGTACGTCAAAATAAAAGAAGGCAGGAATGAGTGAAAGGAGGAAGAAATTTACAAAAAAGAAACGTAAGGAAAGGAAAACGAAGGAAAAATGAACAAATAATGTAACAAAAAGTCAAGAAATGAATTAAATGTTTCAGATGGAAACAAAGGGGAAATTAAATAAAGAAAGCAGGTACAGAATTGCATGGATGGATGCACAGACAGGTGTACAAATGCTTGGCAGCCAACTGAAAGAAAGATGGACAGACTGATGGATGCTTGGCACACAAAGGAACAAAGGATGGATAGGCTAACAATGATGAAGAGCAGCAAAAGTAGAGATGCAAGGCTGGATAGATGGATAATTAACATTAAAACATCAAGAGGGTGGAGAGACTGAAAAAAGGAAGGATACTTGGCAGCCCAGCAGACAGAAGGAAGAAAGAAACAACACTTTACAATGAAATTGCCAGTCAAGAGAGGAAAGACAGGATGGATGGTAAGACAGGCTAGAGGAAGGAACTATTAATGTATGGATGGATGGACAGGCAGACAAACAGAAGGATGGATGGAAGGACAGATGACTGGATAAAGCAAGGAAGGAAAGAAGAAATAATTCTTACCATCCACTTACCTCTCTAAAACAGTGTCCATCAAATTTTTAATTGAACTGCAACATATACAATTAGCAGATTTTTCTCAGATACATGTTAAAGCAGCATATGTGTGGCAGGTGAGGACAGACAGAGAGAGAAAAGATAGATGGATCACCTCAAGGCCTAAAATGAAATTAAATGCTCACATCCAAGACAAGGCCATAAGAGGATTGTGTGTGTGTGTGTGTGTGTGTGTGTGTGTGTGTCACATATCCCTGTGGGGAAAAGGCAGACTCATGAAAGGCCTTGAGACATTTCAAATTAATTTCCAACCCCTGTGTGCAGCAGAACTTGTACAGGAGTTAAAAGAGCGTCACCCTGCATTCATACTTGCAGTCACACAATTCAGTAAAGTGGATGGAAGTCATTCTTTGTCAATGAGATCTTGTGATATCATGGTACAGGAGGTAGTTTTGACTGTCTGTAACAGGAACAGTTGAGGGGAGATTAATTTTTATCTAAATGAGAAGTGATGTAGCATTTAATACAATGAATGAGAAGAGTGGTCCTCCTCCATTAATCTGAATTTATTGTATACTCATCAGCTTTTTTTTCTTTGCCAAGCTGACCAAATGCATAAAAATAAATAATCTTTTTTTATTTATTCTAGGTTCATCACTTAGATTTACTTTGTTTTTTATTATTCCACTTTTTCCCCGTATTGTTGCTGCCCATTTCCCAGGTTTCTTGATGTTTCCCTGCATGTTCACTTCCCTTCTGGCAATATAGGACCTCCATACAAGTGGCAGATATCCACTGGGATAATGTATCCACACAAAGGAATGAACTACGCTCTCAATATAAATCACTCAGTTTTGACGGCAGCTGCTGTTGCAGCAGCAAGGAGATGATCAATCATTCAGACTTTTCTTTGTCAGATAAGGCCATTGGTGGCCCAGCATATTAGACCACTGCACCACCCAAATACTTTCATGCCCAGGTGCATTTGCACACCTGGTAGCACCAGCTTTGCGAATATAACAAGCTACAAACATAGCAACAACAAAAAACTCCTGAGAAATGCTTCTGAAGCTGTAGGAAACCTGAGTGTGTGTAGAATAATGTACAGTAAGTTTAGTAAACTTGACTTACATTACCATGGAAATGGGAACAGGTAAAATAGTCTTCATAGAAACATTTAAAAATCAAATAAAATCTGGATATAAACATTTTGAGATCTTTTGTATAAAGGTGGTTGGCGCTCTGGCAAGACTTCAAATGAAGCCACCCAAATGGCAGATTATAGCAATTTGAGCAACGAGGCAACATATTGCTGTTGCTATTACCAGAGTTTGGTGCATCACTTGAACAATCTGTGAAAAATATGACAGGCACAAGACCTCAAAAAGCCCTGAGTTGTCCACCTCAGTGGGAGCAATAGGAGCTGTATGATTGAAAAGCTTTGCCAACCTGACATATTCTCATCCAGCATATGTGATTAGTAGCAACCTGGTCCGCCCTCCTCTTCACAACCTGTCCGGATCAATCTATCCGCCTCTCACCCTGTCCTTCACCTGTGTCCAAATTCATGGTCTGACAGGACACACTGTGGTTCTCAAATACATGATCCTGGCACATCCATCAAAGGTATTTGCTGCTCAGTGTAAGATTGTAGGAAGATTATTTTTTATAGCATTGGCCCATGTAGTGCAAGTGAAAATAACTTAGACTATTAAAACAATATGTGTAGAATGAAAATATACTGGGCAAAAGTGGGATATTAGTATTAATGTCTTGCATCATATTCTTAATAATTCAGTTAATGGAGTCCTGTGAAGACATTTCCATTTATAGCATTTGGCAGACTCTCTTATTCAAAGCACCAGTAGTAGCCACAGAAATGGCTGTTTGCCAAGCCACAAACAACTATAATAAATAGCATGTCAAATTACTACACTGCTATTTGTATTGTTACTATTTTTACTAACCATGTAGTACATGGCAAAGAGCTTTTCTGTGTGGGACTGCAGCCCAAACTTACATTAGTCACGGTAGACAATTTTGGTATCACACCCATTTTAAATTATTCATATTATTATTATTATTACATATTTGCAATGCACATCAAAATACACCACAAAAACATTATGTCAATGTAGGAACATTTTATTTTCTGATTAACTAGTGCATGTTTTGTCACCGCTAGCAACAAGTTGGGACTAAATCCTGATTCTGAGCTTCAGATTTTCAGCAATATATTTTAGTAAAAAAACCCTGTCCAGAGTGTTCCTCTGCCAGTGGTCAGCAACATTAGGAGCAGCTGTTTTAATAAGTTAGTACTACATTATAATGTGTTAATCAGTGTGCTGCCTTTAAACATTATTACTATTTGCATGTTACACTATAATTGCACTATACTACTACTTACACTTCCGGTAGATGCTAGCTGCATTTCGTTAGAACAATAAATACAACAAAGTAGAATCTATTAGATTTAGTAGAGATTTAGTAATATTAATTAATTTAATTAATGTTTGTTGTACAGACAACTGTCCACAAACTCTGTGCTTGTATCAGAGTCAAAGATCATTATAAGCCTGACTTTTTACTGGCTATTTATCAATAATGCTTTGACCATCATGTTGGTCATCAGCAAATCCAATTGGTGTATTTGGTTGCTTACTTTCATTTAGCATGGATAAAATGATCTTAGAACAGTACCAAAACAGGTGCTGTTATGTAAAAATAGAATTAGCATTAGTGTCTTGTGCCTTGGGTGCACCCTAATTATCTCCACTTGTGGAGTGTATTGCTTTTGTGTGCTCTGGAAACATTTAAACTGAAATATATAGAATCCATTAACCCTGTGGCCAAGGGCAACTTGTTCACATCTCGTTAGAGGCAGGGGAGTTTGAGCAACAAAGCAAAATTGCTCTAACAAGTCAATAATTTGTTAATTTATCAAGCTCTTGTGTGTATTGTTTTAACATGCCAATAATTTGTTAATTTGGCAGAGTCTTAAGTGAAAATGTATTTTCTCATCAGTGTCACAAAAATTGAGTTGGTGTGCTGGGAGCAGCTTAGAGGACAATTTAATAAACAGGGAATTGTGGATTTGCCCATGGATACACACATCCCTGAAAAAGTGGTTGTTTCTCCAAGGTTGCTACCTTTTATTATTATGGCATTTGGATACGTGTTAGGGCTCGCGCTGCGACCGTTTTGATTTTGCCACGGTTTATTATTTTCTCCCACGTAGGGATTCCTGGATCTCTAGCCATTTTTTTGGACTCAGGGCTCCCAAGCCGTTGTGTTTCTTCCGCTCTCATCCCTACATGACCCCCTGCCTCGCTTTACAGCTGTGACCTTGGGATCCACCACCCTTGTGAGGGGCTGTGTGATGCCAGTGGTGTTGACCTTCAGCTCCCAGGCCATTCCTGTTCCACGGAGTCTGATACTATCCCCTCCATGCATCTACCGGCGGGCTGTCAGGACTCCTTGAGCAACCTGGAAAAAGAAGAATAAGTACAACCCCATGAACACCATTTAAATTGTGAGGGATGGGGGTGGAAACATCATACTTTGAGGGTGCTTTTTTGTAAAGGGGACAGGAATACTGCACTCTATTGAAGATGGGCCATGGCTGGGCCTTCCCGCATGACAATGACCCGAAATAGACAGCCAGGGCAACTAAGGAGTGGCTCCATAAGAAGCATTTCCTTGGCAAAAAATCTTTGGAGTGAGCTGAAACTCAGTGTTGCCCAGCGACAGCCCCAGAACCTGCTGTAGTGTGTGCACATTTGGTCAAGAACTACAAGAAACATCTGACCTCATAATTGCAAATAATGCTTTCTGTGCCAAATATTGTGTTTTTCTAATGTATTAAATACTTATTTTATGCAATAAAATGCACATTTTATCTAATCTTTTTTTTTATTTTGTCTCTCACAGTTGAAGTGTATCTACTTTAAAAATTACAGACCTATCCGTTTCTTGTAGGTGGGAAGCTTGCTAAATTGGCAGGGTATCAAATACTTATTTTCCCCACTGTATGTGCTTAGATGTTGATCAGACCTTAGTACAGAAACACAATTAGTACAAAAATCCATGTAATTTCAAAGTAATCAAAGACTGTTTTGTATCTTGTTTCTTGTTAGGTGGCTTGAGATATGTATTTCTTTCGACTCAGTCTTTGGGGATACAGCGTTTGTGTGAATCCCATGTTGATAAAAAGATTAGTAAGTCAGGTCTGCAGAAGTATGATAACTTACTTATCATCTCTGACATCTGCACACCTGTCAGCTGGCTGGATAACTACAAGAACCTAGAAGATGCAGTTTGATTTGTGGTTGTCTGTTCCTCTGTTCCTCCAGATCAGTTTGGATTGTAAATGTGGGTGGGAGCCTGAGTAGGGTGACGCAGGTGTTGATCTGAGTCACTGAGTCCATTACCTTTCTCTGCCTGGATGAATGGTGTGGTATATGTCTATGTATAAATTCCCTCACACTGACAGGAGGTGTGAATATGGAGGTGGTCTCAGACTTTTGGCGCTCGCTGTATATATGAAAAGCTGCAGAAATAGTGCAGTGATACATGATTAAATTAAATAATTTTTTTGTAACAAGCCCCACACATTTCTGTTAGGATGTTCCAGGAACAATGTACATGTGTATTTCTTAAGCATAGATAAATGACTGTACTGGGGCCTCATTTATGAAAGTTCCAATGCGCAAATCAGTGCATGAATCATGTGTTTAGTTATTTCACTGAAGGTGGTGAGTTGTATTGTTCATATGTTTGATTCAGACCTTACATACATGCATGTACAATTACTGGCCACTTTATTAGGTACACCTATTCAACTGCTCGTAAAAGCAAGTATCCCATCAGCCAATCACATGGCAGCCATTCAGTGGATTTAGGCATATAAGCATGGTCAAGACAAATTGCTGCAGGTGAAATTGAGTATCAGAATGGGGGATTGAAAAAAATAAATTTAAATGACTTTGAATGAGAATGTTTGTTGGTATTAAATGGGCACACTGACAATTGTATACAAAAATGATTAAAACCAAAATATCCAAGTACTGACAGTTCTCTGTGCAAAAATATCTTCTTGATTCAAGAATTCATATGAAAAACAAAAAGTATTATAAATAAAATAACATTTTATTAATATGTTTCTGGATAATGAAACGTTAAAATAATCACAATTTCTATAACTGTAACAAAAATAACAAATAACAAAATTAAATAACATATTTAATGTTTGTTTTTTTCCAGACTCCTCCTTGTTATATACGCCTTTTTTCTCAAATCAATTATTTGTTTTGTCTTGTTTTTTTTGTTTTTTTTTGTATTTCAGAGCGAACCACAGAATACCCCGGACTGGATGTCTAGTTATGTATAGCTTCTGGGATACTGGGTCATTTTCTTATTTATTAATTGGTATAATTAATCCTTGCTTCAGGAAAAGTTCCCTATGTTAATTTATTGCCTATTTTTTAAATAAATATATCTACAGAATTGGGTAATTGTGGAAATGTTTGTGCAAATCATTAGTGGAATTGCACAGATCTTCACAGCTAGCGACAACTCAAATTTCCATGCATAGCAATCCTGAATATTAAGTGTAAAATCTAATTTAGAACTTCTACTATGCTAAATTAGGACACACGTTTCCATCACTGCCAGGTGGACTATAATTATAGATTCTGCATATTTCTTAAAACAATCCAGCGTTTTTTTTCTCCTAATTGTTTGCAAAATGAAATTTGTGTAGAGTTTTTGATCTGGAATATGTCGTTCTCAGATGGTAATGAAGAAACCACTTGGAGCGATTTACTAAAAACAACTCACCTTGCATTCAGGATGGTGATGGAGTAAGGCTTGGTCAAATAACGGCAGCATCTGCCCTTAGACAGCAATGACAAATCAGCAGGGTAAATTTGGTGAACAGCAGACGAGAGCGAGGTGGCCTCACCATCCATCAACAGAGCATGCACAAACCACGCACACATAAGCCCTGTACAAACACACTAGAAGAGTGGCATTGGTCTTACCACTTGATACATCTGAGTGATAGACACTGACATTGCCCTTCAGCAGGACTCAGACAGATTCCTTCCACTTCGTGTTGCTCTCAGACAGGCTGGGAAATCGGAGCATGTTTGTGGCATGTCATGAGATAAGACTGCAGCGTGTTGCATATTTGGTGATGGCACTGCGATGTTTGGGGTTCAAACAGATCAATGAAACTGAGAGATAGAAAGGAGGAAGACGACTGGAAGACAGAGATAGATGATATCAGCCATTACATGTGTATGACAGCTAGTGTCTGGGTTTTTAAGACTGCAACCAATCTTCCAGAGAGAAACTCCCAGCTGCTGAACTGATACAGGGAATCAAATGCCTCACAGCCTGTCTTTCTGCAAATTCATCTGACTATCATAAAAGGTGTGACCATTGGTGACTCTAAACAAGCCTCTGTGTTTTTCAACAAACAGCATTCTTAAAAAGCTCCTGAATAGACAAACAATTTCAGTGAAGTTGGGACGTTGTGTAAAACATAGATAAAAACAGAATGTGATGATTTGCAAATCCTTTTCAATCCATATTCAACTGAATACACTGCAAAGAGAAGATATTTAATGTTCACGTGTATAAACTTTTTTTTTTTTGCAAATGTTCATTCTCTTTGAATTTGGAGGAAACCAGAGTACCCGGAGTAAACCCATGCAGACACGGGGAGGACATGCAGACTCCACACAGAAAGGACCCAAGCCACTCCACCCTGGGATTGAACCCGGGACCTTCTTGTTATGAGGCAGCGGTGCTACCCACCATCATCTAGAGTACCTTAATATCATCAACAGTTTCAGAGAACCTGAAAATGTCTGAAAATAAACAGCAAGACCAATTGAATAACCATGACCTTTAATACTCCAGGCGGCACTGCATCAAATACTGACATAATTCTGTAGTGGATATTATGAAATGAGCTCAGGATCACTTCAGAAAATTACTGCACTGTCAGTGAACACAGTTATTCGCACCATCTAGATGTGGTAGTTAAAACTCTACCGTGCAAAGTGAAAGCCATATATCAACAACACCCAGAAACGCTGCCGGCTTCTCTGAGCCCGAGCTCATCTGAGATAGACTGACGCAAAGTGGAAAAGTGTCCGGTGGTCTGACGAGTAAATTTAAAAGTTTTTGGGAAATCATAGCTGTCGTGTCCTCAGGGCCAAAGAGGTAAAAGACTGTCCGGATTGTTATCAGCGATAAGTTCAAAAGTCAGCATCTCTGATGGTATGGGGATGTGTTAGTGCCCATGGCATTTATATCTTGCACATCTGTGAAGGCACCATCAATGCGGAAAGGTGCATACAGGTTTTGGAGCAACATATGCTGCCATCCAAGCTACGTCTTTTTCAGGGATAGCCAGACAATGCCAAGCCACATTTTGCACGTGTTACAACAGCGTGGCTTCATAGAAAGAGTGCGGGTACTAGACTGCAGAACAGACCTGTCTTTCATCGAAAATGTGTGGCACATTATGAAGTACAGCGGTGACCCTGGACTGTTGAGCAACTGAAGTTTGTACATCTAGCAAAAATGGGAAAGAATTCCGTCAACAAAACTTCAACAATTAGTATCCTAAGTATTCCCAGATGCTTATTGGGTGTTGTTAAAATTAAAGGGGATGTAACACAGTGGTAAACATGCACCTCTCATCTGCATCAGCATCAGCAGCTGCACTTATTCTCAGGATCCTGCCAGTTATTCAGCTTAATCCCTTATATTTTTATTTTTTGAAACTGTATCAGAATTAAGAACTGTCACTTTGGCAGCACAGATGACAATCGAAGCAAGCTGCAAGCAGAAACAGAGCACAGGCTGTCAATGGGTAAAATTGTGGCTATCATTAGCTAAATGATGACGTGCTGCCACACCTCCTACAGGTGTACCAGTAGTTATGCACATGCAAAATTACATCTGCAGACATTCATTGTCATTGTGTATTCTTATATACCTGAGGAGGATGAGACAGTTCTAAGGAATAAAAACAGAATCTTTAATTTGACAGGTGCTTAGTTTGAGTGTGTTTGTACTTGTCTTGCATTCACATTTGTGTTGTATTTGCATGTACATTTGTGTTGTTAGCTTCTATACCAGTAGCAGGGATTGCATAGTTGTATATTTGTGTATATACAGCACAATAATTCAAGCTTAAAGGCCAAGTCAGGCCTAAACCATTGGCAACAGGCATTAGGCTGAATCCCAAGCCCCATGCTAATGGACTAAACAATGATTATAAATTTATATCACCGATATTGTCATTACCATATTAATGGAATTTAGAAAGCGCAATTGCCTTTGTAATGATGTATTTTACAAGAGTAGAAAAGCTTTATTAGCTTCTTTAAAGCTTTGTGACATCATAGTACTACCCCAAATCAAAAAGTCGAGATAGCATGGAAAATGCAAATTAAAAAACATCAGTATTTCTTACATTTAATTGGACTTTCAAGGCACTGCAGACAGTATGAATCCAAGATGTTTCATTTTTTTTCTGGTCCACTTCATTTACTTTATCATTAACCTTCCATTCCTGCATTTCAGGCCTGCAACAAATCTAATGTAATGTGGGATGGGGCAGTTTAGGACTATAAATATAATTACAAAACAGTGATGTGATTTCAAACAGGTGATGTCAAAAAGTGATTGTAATCATGATTTGGTACGAAAGCAGAAAGGCTGAATCTTTTAGGAGAAGCAGGAGGCCAAAGAGTCCCATCTGAGGAACTGGAGATCATGGGTTTGTCTTTTCCCTTTATTGGCTGGAAGTCCTCTTGATTCCTTATTATTTTTTAAAAATAATTTATTATTAATCATATTATTAAGCATTGCAGTGTTAGGAAATGTAACTCACTTTTACTATTCTTACTAATCACCTTTTTTTTTTTTTACCTCATTACTAGACCCAAATTGCCCCGGCCCCAACTATTTTGCAATGTATTGCAGCCTGAAATCTAGGAATTTATGGGACCACCTAGGTGGTTATCCTTGGTTTCTTTTTTAATTATTTAAGCTTTGAAGGCTTATGATGTGATTTCTGAAAATCAGGCAGATAGGCCATGGTGTAAACAAACAGGTCTTCTGAATTTTATCTGAGATTTAATGCTTGCTGATAACAATTTGAATGTGTGTCAGTCTTTCACAGGGTATCACACACTTACACATTAATTTTCTCTTTCATACCAACCAAGGGAATTTTTAGAGGAGCAAGTCCACCTACATACAAGTTTTGGGGTATGGGAGAAAAAAGGAGGAGAGCATTGAAGAAATTGAGTAAGCCTGGTTCACATGAGTTGCTTGTTGCTCCAGTCTTTTCCCCTAGTTATTAAAACAGTTGTGTCCAGTAAATGAATTAAATTTTGGTCAGTCATATAACTGTGCCTCTGTGCTCGAGGTGAGCACCACAATGCATTTGCTAATTTCTGTGAGAGCCATGTAGAGTAGAAAGAGCTGAATGGGGGTGGGAGTGATGTCACATTTCCATCTTTAATTAGCTGAAATGGTAGGAACCTTTTAATTTTGATTGAATCATCTTTCATTCAGAGCTGTTTTGGTATTAACAGTCTTTGTGCATACACTGACACGCGTTTCTGCTGCTGAAACAGGTGGTCTTATCTCTGTAGCTGCTTCTTCAAACACCCGACATGTATGTGTGCTTGGATTTACAGAAGCGTGGCAAGGTAGGCAGTGAATTCCAGACACACGCTGCCCAACTCTTTGTCTGCTGGTATCACGCTGCTGATGACCTGCTGGGGCACAACGCCCCCTGCCTGTGCCCAATCAGGGGCTGCATTGCTGCTTTCTTCCTTCCCCCTACGTGAAACACAGCTAGAGTCCTTCTGTCCTGTTGGGACACAATCGCTCTAATGTGCGTTTGACATTCAGCTACTCTGAAAGCTCGTTTTGGCCAGAGTTGTCTCCATAATGGGGCTCCTGTATGTGTCTGTGTGGGTTTTCCTCTATACTTAATGCTGGTGAGTATTTATAGAGGCTGTTAGTCTTTTTTTAATATTCTGGCCTGGCTGGCCTCTGTGCTGGTGTGAGGATTCAGAACAGCACACTGTGTGGTTTACAGCAAGCTGCTGTTATTGATCCTCCATGTCAGCATGAATGGAGTTTAATTACCTGAGCCGCTTTGTCTGCCCCACTCCCCCTAACTGTCCTCGCGGGGAGGTGTGGGAGTGTGTATGCGCTTTTATATTTGTCAAACGTGAATAATGTGTCTTTTGAAGCAGGGAGTAGGGGTTATAAAATGAAAACCCAATCTGAAAATCCACTCCCTACAGAATCGTCTTTGCTGTAATATAAAAAGAGGTGTGGGCAGAAGATTTGGGAGATTACTGTTTGCACCATGCAGCGCACTGAGGCTAATTTGGCTGTGCCTTGCAATGCATACACTTGAGCCTGGTATTTAAAGTGTCTGGAATTAATTTATGTTTTAGTCTACACAGTCTGCGCTTGCAACATGTGTATTTGTCTTATTCATTTATTTATTTCTAATTAAAGAGAACATCCCTGCTAACAATGGTGAGGGGCCATTCATATAAACAAGACGGTAATAAAAACTAATAAGGACTTACAAAGATAAACCTTAGACAAGTATACGGTAATGCATAACAATTGTTTTCTCTTTGCAGACTCATGGCTGCATTTCTAGCCATATTTCTATGCTCAATATTTGTCCTTAGTAGTAATCACACTGCTTTCTTATTTGCTTGATCCTGGACAGGATTGCAAGAGAGCAGGTGTTTAGCTGGTGGCACAGGGCACAAGGCAGGAATGACCCTACATAGGGCTCCAATGCATCTACACATCCACTCACACACTCATACAGACACTTTAGAGACACCGATTAACCTAACATGCATGACTTTGGACTGTGGAGGGAATTTGGAGTACCCAGAGAAAACCCACACGGACACATGGAGGACATGCAGACTCCACACAGAAACGACCCAGACCACTTCACATGAGATTGAACCCCGGAACTTCACACTAATAGTAATGATTAACTTAAAATGATTGATTGCCACAACTAATTTTGACTATTGCAGTCTTTGTGTTTAAATATAGTACTGTGCAAAAATCTTAGGAACCCCCTGGATTAGATATACCATAGAATTACGGGGGTTTTTTTGTTCTCTTTGATATAATAAAAGAAATTATATGCAGTATTAAAAAAGCTGAGAAATCAGAAAAATGCTTTTATAGGTTACAGTCGCAAGTATTTAGTGTAACCTCCTTTACATTTGAACAATAGCAGCATCAGGCAGCTTCATCAATATGTCATGGTGACCCTTCTTGAGTGTAAAGAGACTTGATTATAAATGGTCTTTTTGGAAGGGAACCACTTTTTTAGAAGGAGAACAGGTTGAAATGCTAGGATATTTTAAAGCCTACAAAGATTCCAACTGGAATGAAGATAAGTGAAAATGAATATTATAAGTGATGAATTTTGGATGAAGTTGTAAAATAAATAGAATGGTAGCCTAACACTTTTACAGTTCAATGTCAATACTGAAGCAATATATTATTCAGCTCTAATGTATAGAGCCATTTGTGACTCAGTTTAAAGTCAGCGTACATCTTAACCAAACTCATGCAGAATGCTTGTGATTCATTTATAAACTTTCATCATAGCATAATGGCATCAAAAAGGCAATGGCTATCTATGGCAATAACCTGTTGGTGGTCTATGTGGAACAGAGATGCTAACCAGGAGATAAATGCTCCTTGATGGTGCCGCTCCTCCTCCTGTCTCATTGTCATGCATGGCCGTGTTGAGGGCTTCGTGAGTGTGTGTCCAAAGCAGCAGACTGTGAAACAAGGCTCCTTCACTCAAACTGCGAGCTAATTGGTTGTGGCTGAGACAATATGGCTTACCGTGACTCAGTACAGATAAATGGCCTAGCTCGCCGTAATGAAAACTTTTGCTCTTTCAAGCCATCCAATCAGCTCTCAGGCAATTGAGCTTGTCAGTGGTAATATAGTGCCTGACTGAGAGTGATATTAAGATGACTGCCCACATGGAATGATATTTTAGGAAATGTATATATTCATACACTGCAAACTATTCATATACCACCCAACCACACCCACTGTGATACGCCTAAGCTTAAACTCTAAGCCACTAGCCCATCAGCATTGATTTAACCTAATAAATCAGTGCATGAGAATTCAACAATGATGATTTCAAAAAAGGTTTTACACTTTTCTTCATTTCCATTTCCAACATTTAACAGACATTCTTATCCACAGCAACATAGAACTGAGCTAAACTTTTACCATTAAGCATCTCACTCGAGGACCCAATATGGGGCAGAATTGATCTCACAACCTTCTGATTAGTAGTCTACAGCCTTTACCACTGAGTCACCCATGTCCTTCATCTTCCACTTACTTGCCTGTTTGCTGTAGCTAGCTATAGTTTGCAACCAGATTGTTAAGCACACTGTTTACATTCTGAGCAGCTCTGTTAACCAGGCTTGCTGAATATTACCATCCAAGGCTGTTCAAACAGGCAGCTTATGTGTTGTTGTGTAATTTTGCTGGGAACTTTCTACTTAGCTTTAGCTTTAGTATAGTCAAAACAAACTCTAAATTTCTGCTGTAACATGGGGTATTTAATGCTGTAATCTGTTATCTGAATCTCTAGCTTCTTCTCTGAGTAGGAAATGATAGATGAAGTTCACTGTAAGACAGCTGAGGACACACATAGATATGTGAGGAGATTTAACACGGTAAAGACTTGTCCCATATGCAGATAATAAACCATGATAACTGTGATGCCTCACAATGCTGATGCTACTGAAAGTAGAAGGGTGATTAAATAAACTAGATATACTAGAATGAGTTGGAAATTTCCTATAAGAAATAATGGATATATCAGTATGAACACATACATTTTCTAGTTTTCTAGTATGTAAATGATATCCGCACATTCTACTGCTCAAGACAATGTTGGTTTGATTTGCTTACCCTGGTCCTGTTTTATGCGAAAATATTTCCCACAGTTTTCCATCTCTCATGAATTATGAAAATGTTATTTAAAATAAGGTTACGTGTCAGAATGACAGCACAGTGGCTTGATGGGTAGCACCACTGCCTCACATCAAGAAGGTCCCGGGTTCAGTCCCACGGACTGGGTACTCCAGTTTCCTCCCACAGAACAAGGACGTGTGTGTTAGGTTAATTGATTACTCTAAATTGTCACTGACTTGTGTGTGTATATACATGACTAGTCTTGAGATGAACTTGTGTATGGATATAAGCATGGATGTGTCGCTAAGATGGCAACTGATGCTGATGGCAACATTAAAGAAGAGAAACATACAAACAAACTTGTTAGAGTACAGTTATACAGTTCTAATAGTAGGTGTAGAGTGGTGACACTTTTAACCCTTGCCAGAGCAGAAATCCCAATCTCCTTTAGAATAATTATTTAGTAAGCAACATTTTATATGTTTGGACACTAACAGCTCAGTGATATGGGAACATCATGTGGCTACATGTTGCCTCTCATGGCACGGACTGTCATTTTTCAGCAGGATGTTGCTCGCCCATGTGCCCTTTCTGGTCACCAGATATATCATCAGTCAAGCATTTGTGGAACTACCTGAGATTCCAGCTTCAGCAACATACTAGCATTGAGGATCTACAGGCTAAACTGCAGCCTAAACTGGAACCTGTTTGTCTCCAATGCCCAATCATACAATTTCTTGTATCCAGGTTAGAGGTGGCATAACAGGGAACTAGAGTTTCTTTTCAATTGGACAGTGTTCCCAAATAAATCTATCCTTTCATGCTAATATGTTAGTCATTTACATAGGTTATCTTCAAGCAGCAGGCAAAGTGGCCCAAACGCCATCTTCTCACCAAATCTTATTAATAGTACTGCTTCATGAGACCCACTCATCCAGAGGTAAACAGAAATGACATGTCACTAATTCTCATGTTAAAAAAAGAGCACACAATTCTTTGGTTTGCATTCAATGTATCTTATAACTTCACTTAAGCTTTTCATTTTCCTTTCACACTGCAGCCACATCCTCCTGTGGCCACGTTCGACCATTTATTTGGGAATTTCCTCAAACACGGAGCGGTTGTGATATGTGCCTTCTAATTTTGTTTGCACAGGAACATTACCCTAAATATTTATGAGGCCTGTTATCTCGCTATCCCACCACTGAAAACCTCTCTCACTGCTGTCATTTCCCCTTTTCCTCATAGCGCATTTATAGCAATTGACAAGTGGAAAAGTCTGAAAAGTAGCATTAATTCCGATCTTAGCATTCTCATTCTGCTCACGTTGTCATGTATCCGATGTGTTTAATCAAGGACCATATATGAAAGTGACTCAGATCTGATTTTAACAGATCAAATTTGCATATCCACATAGTTCTGAGAAAATCAGATATGGGTCAAATAAAGACAAAATATCAGATTTGGACTTCTTCAGCCCAATAATGTGAGCATTGCCATATATCATCATTACATTAGTACATTACATCATTACATATAAAGTTTCATTCAATTCTAAAATGCCATCTTGGTGCAAGGGATTACTTTGGCAAACACTACAACAGGCAGTTGCATTCACAAATGTCACATAAAGCTTTAGCGTGTAACAAAGTTTATCTCTTTACAGGGTGATAAACTTCTCTTTTATTTACTTTAGCTTCTGTCACACATGCACACACATACAGTATAGACAAACTATTATACATTTTAAGTGAAGATGCTGCAACTTACATCAGCAGAATTTATCCCAGGTGTACGGCAGTATGACAGAATGGTTAGTGCATCGTCCTTTCAGGCTGTGCTACTGGTGAAGAGCTAGCTCAGCATTGTCACAAAAAATGTGTTGGCCACCCCATAGCTGCATGGTATGCAAACAATCTAATTAGCCCTTGTTCCATGGGGTGCCCAGACAGAAATGTCACTAAGCTCACAGAAAGGTTTAAATTTTGTACCTTGACTTGTTGGTTCTTCTTGTTAGATGCCTCTATACAGACTCATTCACATACTCATTGGCAACTAGGTGCTCTCCACATTCTGCTGTAAGATCAGTCACACTACTTGCAGCCTGCTTTTTTTTCCATCATCTCTTGCTCATCAGACTCAAAGTTGCATCCTTACCTAACTTCTGAACCCATCTTGTCCTTACATTTGGTCTGTAAATTTTCAATTTCCTTCAATTTCCTTGAATCTTTAGTTGTTTCACATAGATAGTTCTCCTCTCAGCAGCCTCATTAGGCTCCTCCATCTGCTCATCTTCTTAAGTATTCTCTGCTGCCTTATTATTTATCCCCCCTTAGGCAGAGAGTTTAGGGGCATGCTGGGAGTGCCAGCCCCTGCTATGAGAACTAGCCTTTCACTCGGCTGGTCTAGCTTTAAAAAGGCCAGTGTGGCAAGTGGAGACTAAGACTTTCACTGGGGAGAGTAGAATCAATGATGTCCAACTCCAGTTGTGAAGGGTAGGTTGGAGTTCATGGCAGATCCCATGTCCTGGTTTGGGCAGCATGGGTGATGCCAGGAAATCAACTCAGGGCAGCCCAGGTTTCAACCCTGGAGGCCTGATCTGAGGTAGATGGGGGCATCTTGGCAGCTCTAATGTAGGTGTGGATGCCACCCTTGCTGGCCCATAGTGTTCTGAGGCACGTGATTGAAGCCAGGTTTTTAACATGCTATGCATCCAGTGTGAGTTAGCTGAATAACAGATGAGAAAATATAGTTTCTATGGGGTGGTATCTCAATCAAACATACTCTTGCTTGACCAAGTTATCATGATATCAATTGCTGATAGTTCAGTCAGGAATGAAGGAGGGGTCACACTGTGAGTGGAGCAAACATGTGCACCTCCATGTGCTCCCTGAAAATTTCTTAAAGGAGATTGACTGGGCATTGCTCCTGCCAGGCCCAACTTGGGACCAACTGAGGTAAAAGGTAAAAGGTAAACCTTAACCTTAGTAGGATTTCCATTGGAATTCAGCACCTGCATACATGTCTAGCAGCCATATTTGATTGGCTGGATCAGCTAGAGGGGAGGACTTAAAGAGGATAGACTACTCTTATAATGAATGTATAAAATTTAATATGAATATACACTTATTTAGCACCTATAATAGGAACACATAACCAAGAACATTAATCTGTAGTTGCAGAAGTCAGAGGCTTACCACATCTGCTGGGTAAAGACTGGAACAATGTATCTTGGCCTGACTAATTTAATCACACATTGGCTAGGGTCAAAATTTGATGCCAGCAGTATGAATCCTATTGGGGTGATGTAAGTGTGTGGGGAATCAATTGAATGCCACTGCTTATTTTGAGAGTATTGATGCTGACCATGTGCATTGCTTTATGGCCACAATTTATCTTCCCTTAGATATATTCAGCAAAATGCATCATGTCACAACGTAAAAGTGGGCTTAAACTCATTTAATGATTTAATCTAATGAATCATCTGAATGCAATATAACAACTTTGGGATTTGGTTAAATGGGAGATATTGAATGTGGAAATTGTACAGGAATTTCAATCATGTCAACATGGAGTAGAATCTCAATCACCTTAGCCTGTATTGAGAGCAAAGGGAGGGTCTACTGTTATAGTATAGTACTACTATACTAGTAGTATTATAGTGTTTCTCATACTGTAAGTTGCATATATTTGGAATTATGATTGGGGGGACTGTGTACTAGATGGCCAGGTGCTGGGACTGAACCAGCAATCTTTGGACCATGTCAATCATTCTTTACTTCTTGAGTGTAAAGCAGAGCAAGCACACCTATATTGGTGGGCAAAAGAAGCTGAGATTTGGTTTATTGGCTTGATACTAACAAGGAGAAATTCAAAATGGTGGCACTGCTTGAAAAATGGGAAATAAAGAAAAAGATGAGATGCTAAAAAGTCTCCCAAACTCACATAATTTCTGGTTCAGTGGTTTTTTTTCTTTCAAATTGAAGTAAGCTCTTTATGCAATTTACAATTTCAAAACTTAGAACTGCAAAGCGCAGCATGCAGTTATTTCACAAGCAGATATGTGAATAATTATAGGTGTGGTCAGATAAGACAGTGGGTCTTGCCACAAGACAGATTAAAATGGATTCCCTCTTGGTGGAAGTTCGTTGCGTGCTGGACATGCCTCTATAACACATTTGCCCACAACTGGGCCTGTAGATCCTCCACACTTCTAGTTTGATTAAGTGGTGTCCCAGCTAGTCCCAAAAATGTTTCTTTAGTAATAAATTTGCCGACCAGGCAGGCCAAGGAAATGTTGCAATCTGGCAGAGACATTCCTGAGAAACTCTTGCTGTGTGTAGGCAAGAGTTGGAAACCCTCCCATGAGAGTATATGTGTTACAAAGTGTCATGCATATATTGCTGAACTGTTAGTGTCCCTCATATGGGTGACTGATTGTCGTATGCTATGGCTCCCCAGATCATCACTCCAGCAGCAGGGGCCATGTGTTGCTCTGCAGCAAAGGTACCATGAGGCCTCAATACTCAAACCTGACCATTGTTGGATTGCAATCAGAACCAGGATTCATCTCTAAAGGCAGTGTGATCCGAGTTCATAGAACTCCAGGTTTGTTGTTCACGACACTCCTACAAATTAAGGTGATGGTGGTTGGCTGTCAATGACAGAGTGGTCCTGTACCATGACAACAAATTTCCTTCTGCCAAGTGCCGGGAAATGATCGAAACAGTGACAGGGGTGTGTAATAAAGGTAGCACCTTCTGTATGTCTGCTGAATGGCGGGCATGAAACTGAGGGAACTGTGCTTGCCGAAGAATCAAACTATACTGTGTACTGGTAGTCTGTATGGGCTGACAAGAGCATGTTTTCGGCATTTCCTAACAATTAGGTCAAAATGGCCTAGTTGCTGGGCAATTCATCAAAATGACCACCCTGCTTCTCTCAGTCCAATTATGTGTCTCTTCTCAATGTTTGTCAACTGGTTATAATGTCTTCGTGTCCATCACAGAGGTATGTCTAGCAGCAAACAACCCCTCACTCAAAAGTAGCGTTCGAGAGCTTTTTTATAGGCAGCAGTTTTATAACCTTTCATGGCAAGCCTAATCAGACCACACCTGTAATCATTAAAATAAATAGCTATGACATAACTGTGTGCTGAGCTTTCTATCTGGGTGCTTTATTTTTTGTTAATGAGTATATTTATCAAATCTTTTCAGATACCTTCAGATCTCTCTATAATCCAAATTGATATCTCTGTGGCTTTTTAGATCTCTATTTTTTAAATCTCTTTATTACTATTACATGCTCTTAACAGCTCTTTAGGAATCTGTGTAATACTTTAGACCTCTTTAGAACGCTCTGTAATTTTGTCCCACTCTTAAATCTCTTATCCACGCTATAGCTTTTGTAATACTTTAGAGCTCCCGAGGTCTCTCTCTGATTAGTTCACACATACCTTAAACTTTAAACTCATTTGAGGTTTTCAGCATTATAGACTTATCGTTTATGTAATTTCAAATGTAATTAGTCCAGCACTGATCAGTGCTGCATCTGGTTCGGCTGTGCTTCGGCTGAGCAAATAGCTTAGCATTGACATAAAAATGTTGCCTGGTCACCCTTTAGCACAAACCCTCAGAAAAATACTTTGTCAAGCTGTCACCGTTAGACTGATTTTAAGATTCATAAATGCATTTGATTGCATGTCCAAAGAAAGCTTCATTTCATAAATAAAACGATCTGTTTATTAATAAACATATGCATTTAACTTTAATCAACACATTACCACGACTTTAATCAGAAGAAAACAAAAAAAAATATGTGCAGTCTCTTTTATAAATGTATGTGTAGTGTTAATGTGGATGTTTTATTATTTCCAAAAAATACAATGAAATATCCACATAAAATGTTTTTTCATCCATATAACATAGCAGTAACAAATAATCATACTAGGTAACAGTAGTGAAGTAGCAGTTCTTATGACACAGCTCTTTTTAAATAGAATGGCTTTTAGGAAGTTGTCTTAAGCAGTAGAAGTATATATTTTTTTGTTTTCTTAGTGCAGACTTCCATACAGTACAAATCCTGTTTTATAGTGGTGCTTAAAAAGATATTTAAATTTATACCTCTTTATAACTATGGCCTAACATACCATCAGATTTTTTGGGTAGATACAGATAACATATTAAACAGATGAAAAATATCATACTTGGTCACTATTCAGTATTGCAAATATGTGAGCAGCAAAAGTAAGTGATTAGAAGTTAATTTGAAGGTAAATTTGTTCTAATTTTAGTGTTTGTGTGTGTTTATATGTGTGTGCATGTGCCCTGCAATAACTGTAACCAGTATGGTTACTGCCTAGAGCCTTATGTTGCTGGTTAGGCCCCAGCCCCTCATACCAAAATTGGATTATGCAGGTATATAAAGAGAATGAGAGTGAGTGAGATTTGTTATTTTAGAGGACGATTTGGCTGTCTCCATAAGCATACTGAAAGATTCCAGTATTGATAGAATGACAAAATCCAACTAACAAAAGCTATCATTTTTGCTTTTTATTTGAACAACATGTAATATATTTAAAATATTAACCCTAAAAATAGAAATATAGAGTTAAATTTAAATTCTTGAACTGGTATGGTAGGCCAGTTATGAATGCTGTCAGTTCCAGAGTCCTGGGTTTCAAGCCCCACTGTGTCACTACTAGGGTTTAATACTCTGTGTGTGAGTATGCATGTGTGTGTGTGTGTGTCTTTCCTCTAGGTATTCTGATTTCCTTTCACCTTTCAAAAAACATGCTTTAGATAGGCTGGAGTGTTTTAAAGTGTTCCGGTGTGTGTGTGTGTGTGTGTGTTTGTGTGTTTCTTCCAGTATTCTGATTTCCTACCGTAATAGTAATTCATTCATTATCTTCCACTTTATCTACATGGGGTCACAGGCCAGCCAGGGCCGGCAACTCTGGGCGCAAGGGCAGGAACAACCCTAGACAGGACGCCAATGCATCATAAGGCACACAGTCACGTGCACAGTCACACACTAACGGCCACTTTAGAGACACTAATTAATCAACACACGTCTTTGGACTGTAGGAGGAAACCAAAGTACCCAAAGTAAATCCATGCAGACACAGGGAGGACAAGCAGACTCCACACAGAAAGGACCCAGGCCATTCCACCCTGGGATTGAACCTGGGATCTTCTTGTTGGTGCTACTCACTGAGCCACCTTGCCCTTGCAATTGATAGCATGAGAAAATCCAACTAAGCCAAGTCCTTAGAAAAACACTTTAAGGTTCTTCCTTAAGAAGCCAACAAAAAGATACCACAAACATCTGTACAAACAATTGTATGCATATTAAAAAAATCTTGGAGTCATACAGATGATGTATCACTCAGAAAGGCACAAATGATCTCCAATGGCTGAGCCCCAATGTTCAGTTGATATAACATAGTTTGGTCATGTGTCAAGTTGTGAAATATTAAATCGAATGTTTTTAGCCTAGGTGTAGTTATGACTATGCATATAAGTACGGTACTTTATCCAGTTTGTATGAGAACTGTACTTCCTAGACATCATGAGAATTACCCTTGGGAGGACAAATTCCTAAAACAGTAAAGATTAATACAAAAATGGCAAAGATCAAACATCACTTGGTTTTAATAATGTTAATAATAGTTTAGTCCAAAAAAATGTCCTGCTACACCATGAATTACATGAAAAACTGAACAAACTCTGGAAGCCATTTTGGTTGTCTCACCTCTTTTCAACTTCATGCAGACCATTTGGTACTGTACCGGTACCACAAGGAATTTGTGAGAACCCCACATGTGCCCTAAAGTTTCCCAAATGTGCCCTAAAGTTACTATTGATTTGATTTCCTTTCCTAGGCCTTTCATCCGACTGCCACGTCACTAAAGGGTTCAGCAAATGCTGCTTGTGCTAATGAGTTTTTGCATCCTCTCTTAATTAAAGCTCATAATTTTTTCTCCTGCTGTAAACACTTTTCTTGTACAAACAGCAAGCATGGTGGCACTGAAGGCTGCCAGAGAGGCGGCAGGTGTAATTGGAATTCTCCTGTGAGGCAGGAGCAGGAAATGAATGTGACAGGATCAGAGGTATCTGCTATTTTTCAGCAAGCTCAATCAGAACCTAGTCCTATGGGGGAAACTTGCATAGACTAGTACAGCATGACCAAAAAATGGATGTTTAAATAAATGTAAAACATCCAATCATGTAAGAAGACACAGGAGAGCCTGAAACAATGGCTGTTTGTGTAGCACTTAAGTGAATTAAATACAGCACAGTGGTATTAGGTGCACAAATCTACTGAATGCGGATTACAAATTCAGTCACAGGCTGATATGAAATATGAAAATAAGTGAGATCTCTTAACACCCATTTAAAAAAACCCTCTAATTTGAAAGTGTTTGGTTTAACCTTCTCCCACCTGTCTGTACTGTGAAATAAAGCATGATGGAAATATTCAAATAAGCCACATTGAAGGTGAGTAGAGCCTGTCAGGGCAGAGCATGCCTTTGTTAAGCGTTTTGTTAAGCAGTCGTGGTAAAATAGAGAGAGAGAGGTTGATTCACTCTTTTGTTATATTGTATAATAAATCTTTCCATCAGCCTTATCTGTCAGAATGCTGCTTTTATTTCCAGCACTGATGGGAGGAATAAAGGATGGGACCAGTTTGAGTGGTGTGATGCCTGGGTCAACATTTTTTTTTAAATTGTGGAATGTGCTTTGTGAGCAGTGTGTTGTTTGTTTTCAAAAGCAGGCAATGCTAATGTACTTGTTTCTCGCTTCATTGACCAGCTGGATTTGCTTGCTGATGTTTGCGTTTTAGCCACTGCAGCTTCCTGTTTTTTACTCGTGTTTGATTTTTGACAATAAATAAATCTCCTGTTAACGCTACTATTTTCAGGAGGGGGAGCATAATGGTGACAGACATAACATACAAGAGTTCTTAGTTTTCTAATATTCAGGGTTTTGACTGGTACAGTAACCTGTGATGTTTTGTTTCTTTTTAATTTTATATGGATGCCATGCAAGATATTTAAAATATTGACCATAATAAGTATCTGTCATTCTTAAGCTCATTAATATAACTTTGTGTTTACTTAGACACAAGGTTTTGTGCTGGAGCTCAGTTGAGCTAAACCTCTACAATGAGCTCTGGTGCCTCTGCATAACCAAGAGATATAATAGGATGAAGTGGAATCTAAGATCTTAGACTGGCATTGTAGCCCATGGTTGAGTGCTGTCACCTGTCTGTTCCGGAGACCTGAGTTTGACTCTCGATCCAGGTCTCTGCTTGTGTAGAATTTGCATGTTTTGTGTGTGTTTGTGTTTGTTTCCCACAGGTGTGCTGATATTTTACCACATTCCAAAAACATGCATTAGGTCAGTGTGTGTATGTGTTTGTGACTATTTGCTCTTTAATGGATCTGTGTTTTGTACAGGGTCGCTTCCCTACCCTATGTTGGATAGGCTCTGGCCTCCCACAACCCTAATTTTGAATAAAAGGGAAAGGAAAGCGAGTTAGTGAGTGAACTGACTCTTTACTTCCCATAGCACATTGCAGCTTAGAATAATGGTATTTGCACACTTTATAGCACACTACATATCAAATAGGAAGCCATTCCGGCTTAACCATAGTGCTACTTATTTTTTTTAGGGTGACAGCAAGTCCTTGTGTGATTGCCAAAAAATTCATCTACCACATGCTAGAAAAAGTACTTTAAAAGCTATGAGTGTGACAGAATACAGCTGCGCCTTACAGGCCTTCTTGTTGTGGTGTTAGTGCAAGCTCCAGCACCTCACCATTTAAAAATTAAGCAGAGCTTTGACACTAATACATCAACACATGAACACTCAAAACCCAAAAATCTGATTTTTAAATGATTTTGTTTAAAAAAACATAATGAAGACTTTGGTGGACATGGAAAATAAGTCATTTTGAAGGAATTCATGTTTTTATAAAGTTTCAGTGTACTTTTCTGCTTTAATACTGCCATTGCAGAGCTGAAAATGACATTTTCCAAGGGCACAGAGACAGGCATATACCAAGAAAGACCCTGGCTCTTGGCTTAATGCAGGTTTAATTTTCTTTAACCCACATCCAACCCGAACCAAAAACATGATCTATTGAGAACTATCAATCTGTACAGCGTGTCTGGATATTATGGTTTAAGTTTAGGACGCTTGAGACACATTGTAGCGACATATTAAACTGGTGTTAATACTTCCCTAAGATGCATCTGACCACCCTTGAATCTTTTCACACACAATCCATGATGTACATAACATAACGTAGAGGGACCATAGAGGTACATAGACTTGTAATCTAATTGGGCATCTCTGGACAGCGCCACTTGTGTCACCATGCTGACCTAACTGTCTTTTGCAAATAAACAACTGTAAAGAGCTGGAAAGTCCAGTGTTATGTGCTCTGATACATTGTGTTTGAAACAGCAGTTATACTGAATTTGAATTACTGGAGACATATGTGACCATTAAATGTAAATGCATGTTATCATTATAAGAAGCTATTTATAGACCTATAGATGTTAGGTAAATTATAAATGATTCATAGCAAATCTTGTTCTATTTAAATGTTTTATTGAAAGATTGGCATTTCTTCAATTGTATTTAAGTTGTCTGATTAAAGAATGGAATAGCTGAGCCTGTGAGTTGAACAGATAATCCAGCTAGACCAATCAATAGATTTCACAGAAATTTTCACTTATGCATATCTATAGTTTTGAAAGCATATTTTATTTGATATGGTCATTTTTATTATGCTGTGTGTAATAATGTACAATACGGTATCAACCACAAAAATTTTCACATCAATCTGCCAATATCACATCCCCACATTAATCCTGGAAATATTTTCAACAACTTGTTAAACACTTTTTTATTTTTCAAAAAAAATTGAAAGCTATGAATAAATGTCCGCTTTCATGGGTGCCAATCACTGAAAGTAAAGATTAGCCCTTTTTTGCTGAGTGGATATACAATATGTTTTAGTATGTCACCAATATTGATGTAACCTAGTAATCAGAATCAAGGATTCTTAGAGATCAGAGATTCATCCACCAAGTTTATTCCCCTGACACCCTTTCTTGTTTTACATTCACAATTTTATATGAATATAATCTTCTGCATTTCAATATTTAACTGAAATGCACTCATTAGTCTTTGTCGAAAGGTAATCTGTTTTGATTGAATTAAATAAATAATGGCCAACATTATTCCCAGTGCTCTCCATGCTGTTTTATTATAATTTGATTGTGAAGGACAGAATATTATATTAAAATCAGCAGTGTCTTGAACATGCATTATTAATAAGAGGAAAAAGCGACAGATAGTGTGCTGCGTGGCAGGGAGAGGCGAAGGTTTGCATGGCTTTGACTGGAGAGCAGCATTTGACAAACAGATTGTGAATTTCCACTGCAACTTCCCTCCTCAGCGTGTTAGCCTGGTGTGAATAGAATAGGCTGCGACAGGGAACCCGCATTCTAATGAGACAGAGAACCCGCATTTTATTTGTGTCTTTTTGACTATACCCTTCCTCCTGCTCAAAATAACAAATTCCAGGTGATATGCCTGGTTCTGCTTCTACTTCCACCTGCCTCTGTCCGCAGAATCAGAGATGCTGTGCTTGACCTACTGGGAGCCATGCTTTTGGTGAGCCTGATAACTGATAACCTTGCCGAAGTGTGGGAGAGAAAGTAGGGCTCTGCAATCTCATTAGCCTTTGCTCCAGACTTCCTTTAATTGCCAGGCACGTTTCACGAATGGCCTATCCCTGATGAGTGAGAGGAGAGATCAATGGCTGATGTGAGCCGTATGGCTTCCAGGACGAGGATGTTGAATGGTGAGGGTGTCAAATAATACTGATTGGAGATTCTTCTCCTGCCCTATTTCTGTGATATTCTACTTACTGCTTCGGGTGTAAGAACATATTAAATTGTACATTATATGGCTGAAGGTATGCGAACATTTGTACATTAAAATTCATCTATGCTTATTGGGCATCTTTCATTCATTCCTTCACTTTAGGGTTGTAGAGAGCTGATGGCCAGCTGCCAGCACAGGGTGCCAATCCATATTATGGCCACTTTAGAGACAACCAAACACACATGTCGCGTTGGACTGTGGTAGCCTAGCAGTTAAGGTACTGGACTCTGGACCAGTAGGTCCCTAATTTCACCTATGCCAAGGCCCTTAACCGACAAATTGCTTGGATTGTAAGACTATATGATTTGTAAGTCGCCCTGGATAAGGGTGTCTGCTAAATGCTGGAAATTTAAATGTAAATGTCTTTGGACTGTGGGGAAACCCAAGGAAACATGAAAAGGGCATGCAGACCACACACAAAGGACCCAGACCATTCCACCTAGGGCTGTAACCTAGGACCTCCTTGCTGTGAGTCAACGGTGCAACCCACCGAGCCATTCTTTTGTAACTTTTTTACATAGCAAGCATTAACATAAGGTTGGTTCACACATGGTTCCCTTCACTATACTTTCCAGTTGTTACTATTCAGTTGGGCAGGTAGCCAAGCACAAATTTGTCTGCCAGACTGGAAAACACTTTCAGAATAAAATCACTGTGGGTATTTGTACCAGTCAGTGAGTGGTTTTGTGCATGACTAAGTCTTATTTCTTATGTGCACACCATGTCAAAGAGAGTTGTACATTAAAATTCTGAAGCTTAAATGATGAATGTCTATAACTAAGGAATAAGTAAGGCTGCTCATCCACAGAAAACCCATACTGTAAGCTGTCTATATCTTTTCCATACATACGTATACATACTATACATACACTCACCGTTTCTTTATTTGGTACACCTTCTTGTTTGTCCAGTCCTACTTACCATTCCACTTACTACAATTACAGACTGCAGTACATCTGGTTCTCTGCATGCTTTGCTTACTCTGTAACCTGCACACTGTTCTCAAATGGTCAGGTCCCCCACAGGTCAGGTAGTATTTGGGTGGTGGATCATTCTAAGCTCTGCAGTGACACTGATGTTATGGTGGTGTGTTAGTGCATCTTTTGCTTCTACGATTGGATCAGGCACAGCTTAACACATTGAAAGCACTGATAAAACAGTAATGGCAACATAAGCAATCAGTAGTTTCTAAAACTTTAATAAATTAACTTACTATAATACAGAAAAATAATAATATGAAAATAATGTACACTCAAAAATGACCATTTTCTGGCCCACACAGCATCATCGAAATGGAACAAGGTGCCAGTGTGCAATTTAAATGAAACAGAGAAATTGTCAACAAGATAAGACAAGGATTGGTGTTGAGTGCATTCAAAAACTGTCATATACCTGTTTGATAGAGAATTAGCACATCTATTGTCAAATTCAATGGTCTAATTCTCATGCAGGGATAGGCAGTTAAACTAAGGTGTAGATAATTATTAATCACATCAGAGCAGGTGGATGGAGGATGCCCTCTGTTCAGTCTCAAGATATCAGGTAATGGGAAGGCAAACAAACCTGTTGTCACACCCTTGGGCGCTTTCAGCGACCAAACCCGTTTCATTGCACGCGCACCGTCACCCGAGTTCTGATTGCACCCCATTAGATTCACCTGGTTTCAATTTGGGTTCACCCTACTTATACACACCTCCATCACTACCTCCCTACTAAGTCACTTGGTCCCTACCTTGTTTCTAAGCGCTTGTTACATGTTTGATATCGCTAGACCTACCGTGCTTCGACCATGTTTTTTCCGTGCCTCGACTCCGATCTCGTCTCGACCCTCTGGCTCTCTTTCTGCCTCGCCGGTTTTGATCTTGGACTGTCTGACCCTGTTTTTACTTGCCAACATCCTCAATAAAACCCTGGTTTCCACGCGAGCTGCATTTGTCTCCGTCTCCTTGGTTCGCGACGTTACACCTCTGATTAGATACAGTATATCAGGTCCAGAGTAAGGACCTCAGGATCTATGATAGCAAACAGGGTCAGTGGCATATTGGATAGCAAAAAAGGGCCAAAGCTCTGGATTCTTATCTAGAATTCCACAGGTTATGAGACAAGCAGTGATAGGAAGATGTAGTAGAAAAGTAGCTGTGAAAATTTTAAAATAGTATAAACATTTAACAATACTTTCCCTTTGTACTTTCCAGAACTTTTCCATACTCCCCTAGGTAAGAGTAGATGTCCTTTTCATAAAATACCTGACACATTATCAGGTTGCCATTAACAGTAATGTCTTAAAAACTTTATTATTGAGACAGTTGTTTTAGCTCTTAAACTTTAAGTTTAAGCAGAATCTGTACACTTGGATGAGGTTTTTAAGTTCCCATGTTGTTCACATCTCAGTTGAAGCATATTATAACGCCAATATTTTGCATGTGCTATGTTTGCACTAATTTGTTGTAATTCTTAACGTTTTCATTAACAGCAGTATCACGGTGAGGATAAAAGTGGTTCCAAAGCCATTTCTAAAAACATTTATTTTTCCACTAATAAAAATGTTGCATACCTCTGCAAGAAAAAAAGTCTTATGCCTCTACATTAATTGCCAGTGTCATGCCAGTTAACATGTATGCTCACCACATGAAATATGTTTAATCTGAGCCTAGTCTAGAATTTGTGTGATGAGGGATTTTGTCTTGACCTTTAATTTTAACTCACCATCTCATTTTGCTCTAAACTGTGATCAGTATTTGTACTGATGGACACCTGACTCTTTTTTATTTCTTTTTCAGTGGATGTCTGTTTGTGAGAATATTATTTTTGTATTTGCACTACACCCTTCATATTAGTAGGTCATTAGAAACCATCCTGTCTGTGTCAGTGATGGAATTTCAGACCCAGTTTTTGTCAACATCAAATACATGTAGCAAAGTGCCTTAGGACTGTTCCCATATAGCACTCAGCTCTTCCTGAGTCTGTGTAGGCAGCACTGGGCCTGTCAGCAGACTCTGAATGACAAATACCACCAAGTAAGCATTCAAACTTTGATCTGTACTTCAAACCAAGACACTATGCTAACATTATCTATTGAACTTTAACCCAGGGTGGAAAATGAACCTAGATCTCACTTGCCTTCTTAGAAAAGTAGCAATTATGTAAAACACCCTTGATAATCACGATACAAGCCTCTATGGAAAGTTAAAAGTCAAATGGGCTTATGTGAATATGCAACTAAATTAATATATAAAAATAAATATCTTTATATTACTGCTGGAGAGGAAAATGTAAATAAAAAACCATATATGCTATCTAATAGCATTACTTCTTATCATGTACACTTGTCATCTGCTTTAGTTATTTAGTTGGTTAATATCTCATTAATAAATTCATTACTCCTCATTATTTAATTATGAACATGTTCTACACTGTGTCTCCTGTCCTACACTAACTGCACTAATTCTATAGAGCAAAAGCTATATACATTTACCCTGCCAGCAGAGCCTTGGTTAATATAGGAAGAGTAAAACCCTTCCATTCATAATGGATGAAGCAAGATGCAGAGGAAGGAACTCAGCAGAGATGCTGAACTGTCAGATCCTTCACTTTCACCTTCATCGCCCCCTCCATCAGAAATATAGCAATGAAAGTACAAGTACCCTTTGGTTGGCATAAAGTAAGCCTCAGAGAAACAGTTATTACTCTCTTGTTGCTAAAGCAAAGTTTGTAATAGTACTATAGATCCTAGTATTCGGTTGTTTTGTTGCATCTCTGTAGAAAAATATCTTATCATGTTGGCGGTCACGTCATAGCAGATTTATTCGTTATTTATGATTCTTTACTGGCTAGATATTATAATAGGGAGTTGCTGTGAGTCTACCTATCCCTTGCCCTTGGGTGCACATTAAAAAATCCATATAACAATAATTGAATGTATCAGGATAATCTGTAAAACAACTGTCTGAATATAAAAAATATTTTCAGAACCTAGACACTATGCAGTTTAGGAATGAAGCACAAATTAACCCCAAGGGCTGAACTAGCTTTGGTATTAAATATTCTGAAAGCTAGGATGACAACAAACGATCTGGGGTCTTATTTAAATGGTGCATCCACACAAAAATGGGTCAGGAATGTGTGTACAACACTATGAAACACCATTCTTCCATGGAGAAACTGGTGTTAGTTAAGAAATATTTTAAATATTATTACATATAATAAATAGATCATGTATTTACAGAAACTTTGAGAAATATGTACACCCATATATAAGATTTTTAAGATAAAAGACTTGGCTACATGCCTTTAATTTGTTGGAACTTACAGTTAAATGTGGAGTCATATCAAATAGCATCATAGGTGATGATAACTACATACAGGCTACTTGGCTATAATAAGCATTCAACCACAACTGAATTTTTAATTTGATCATTACTTACATGTATTGCTCCAAATAACTACACTACTGTTTTATACTCTATTTCATTTTGAGGTATCCCCTAATTTTTGTAGTAAATTTATAATTTTAACTTGTCCCTGAGTGAAATTGAATTAAAATTAATGGAAGTAACCTTAAAGTGTTATGGTTATAAATTGCATTAGAAATAGGGCAACAGGAATATCTGAAACCATTGCACACTTTCACAGATCTATAAATGTTGCAGTAGCTATGTGGCTTTATTAGATGATCATGCCAACTGAATAATGATTTCCTCCTCAACAGTGATGATTCAGATGTCAAAGCCATTCTTTTGAATCAACTGAACAGTAAAATAGTAAAGCAAAACAAAGTAAGAGTTTGCACATTATTGTAGCATTACTCATCTGTGCTGTGTAGGTTATAGAATCAAATAAAGACACAATGTGTGAAGGCTAAGCATCTGTGATGTATACATGTATTGCAGCATACCTTCTATGATAACACAGAGAGCTGTGTAATGCCTGTGAAATGAGAGGGTAATGCCAGTGAAAATCTGTGCAAATTAGGGGGATTCCAGTTATCCCTAAAGTCAAATTTGACCAGATGGGTTTGCATAATTCATTTTAAGTCAGTAGTTTAGATATCTTAATTTGTCTAATTGACTAATATGAGGTTTACCAAATGTACCAAATGTAATCTTTAAGTCTCCCAATGTGAGTGCCCAGATATTGTATTCAGTTCCAGTCTCAAACACTAAAAAATAAAGTTTGAGGAATGAAAATCCAAGTGAAATATAATTTGTCATGCAACCAAATAGGGAAAGCAGCTTTCACTGACTCACAATTACAAGAGTGGAAACAAATACTTGTGTTTTTGAGCACATGCAAATTCTTGATTTATAAATAAGGTCACTGGTGAGCAAGTTAGTGGCATTGGGTATCAGTACAGCATGGTCTACATTTTCTGCTACTCCAAGCATAGAATTAAAAAAGCAGGGCTTAAATGAGAAGACAACCTAAACAACAATTGAACTTCTATATCTGTTTGGCATTTATAATTATCAGCACTATGTATGGATGGAATTAATTAGCCATTCAATTCAAAGATTGCCCAGCTGTAGAAGCATCCTGTTTTGTTGTGAAAGAAACTGGTATGTGTCAAAAAAGTCAAGAAAAAGTAAGAAGAGAAAAAAGATTCAGACTTATCTCACAGTACAGTCTGGATACCATAGCAAGCATGTGACCACAACAAATTCTCAGAAATACAAATAAGCCTGTTGTGTGACCATAATCCAAACTATACTGTTATACTGCACTAGTGTAAATGCTGAAGTTGTGTCAAATGATAACCAACACTACAGGGAAATCATGGCAATTTGCGTTTGAGCTAAATCACTTTAAATCGCATTTCATCCTCAATAAGGGCAGCTACCTCCATTTCCAGTGACATTCATTGTTCATTGGAAGTGCCATAAAGTATGTAAGAACCAGTATAAGTGCCACTGACACCTCAGTTACATAGCTTTCTCTGCTCTTGCCCTTACTTTAAAAGCATAACCCTGGCACATCTAAATGAAACACACCCAATATGATCATTATGTTAACACTTAAGAGTGTGCATACACCATGAATAATTGTGCACAGTGGTGGCTTGGTGCTGTTGGAGGACTTTTAGTAAAACCTTATCAGGTGTGAATGTCTTCAAAGATTTTGGTGCATGATGATTATTCTATGGCTTTTACTAGTTTACTTAATAAATAATAGTGATAATGTGATTTCATTAATGAGTGAATATGGGAGTGCATAGATGATAAAACTAACTGGAATTATGTTCGTTTGCAGACCTGATTCCTTAGTGTTAATAAACAAGATAGTTAGATATGAGCTTGAAATGGCATTATCATCATACACTATATGGAGAAAAGTATTGGGGCACACCTATTATTTATTGTATTCAAGTGGCTGACTCATTCCCACTGCCACAGGTGTATAAAATCGAGTACCTACCCAGGTAGACTGCGACTGTGATTTCAGGGACAGACCGAAATCAAGCAGAGTACTGTGAAAGGATGCCACTATTGCAGCAAGTCGGTTTGTGAAATGTCTAGATATCCTAACTGTAACTGTATTAAAAATGGAAGTGTTTGGCACTACAACAATTTCATGGCATGGGTTTCCATGGCCAGCTGCTGCATGCAAGCTTTACACCACTAACAACAATGCCAAGCATCAAACAAAGTGGTGTAACACATGTCAGGACTGGACTGTGAAGCAATAGATATGTGTTCTGTGGAGTGATAAATCACGTTTCTCTATGTATGGTCTTATGATGAGTCTGCTTGAGAACTTGGGTGGCCCACACAGAGCCCTGACCTTAATCTCATTAAACACCTTTGGGATAAATGAGAGTGGAGGCTTTCTTGTCTCACAGACACAGTCCAAAATCTTGCAGAAGAGATAGTTTGTAAGCAATATATATAATCTATCCATGTACACGCTTATCTTAAAAAATATCTATGAAGGTATGAAAATGAGCATGCTGTTTCAGTCTATTCTTAATTTTAACTCCAATAAAAAGTGGCAGCATTATCAGCTACATGCAGTCGGGGTACAAATACTGATATCACTACTGACATTTTTGATTATTTGACATAGATGATGTCGTTTTAAATCTTATTTCATACTTATTTATTTCTATTGTTAGGTATTTGAAAAGATAAAATGGCACACTGCAGGTAGAAATAGCCAGATTGTAAATCAAATTGGGATTATTCCTTCATTTGGATAGGATCAGGTCTTGGGTATTGTGCCACTGTCTTGACATTCTCTATCTATGTCTAGAAAGCCTCCATCATCCTTCTCTTAGCTCTGTGTCATCCCTTTTTCTCCCCTCCAGACAATTGATAGACATCGCTTATTAGAAGTGGGTTTTTATTTCCAAAGACTATTCACTTTCTACTGCAAAAGCTAGATCTCTCATTGCAGATATCTTTAAAAGTATTTTCACTTGCAGTGCCTTTTATTACATTTAATACATTTAACATTTAGTTTTTTTACATATATATTGTTGTTTGTATCAAGTATGTTACCCGTTTTATGGTAATTCAGCTTTAATAGTGATCCCTCAATTGACCCTCTAATATCTATGGTCCTTCTCTTACTTCTGGTTCTGAAATGGCTCCTGCGCTTAACATTCATTATATATATATTATTGGAAGTGCTGCTAACCAATCAAAACCAATCAAAAATTAGAATGGCTCCTGTCTACATGCTGTGTGCTCCTTCAGATGATATTTACAAATCATAACATATCTGGCCATTCTCAAAATACTTATGCAGGTGCTATGTATTCATAAGTATACTTTACTGTGTGTGCATGCTAATTTAGTTACATAACATCAAATGAAAACTTAATAATTCAGCAAGGTCAGCCAAGTCTACCAACAGACTAATAAACTGAACTAAGAATTGCCTGGCAAAGTAGCAGAGGATGTATTTTATCTTCAAAGTGGCTGGTGAGTTTGGTGTGTTGTGACTTAATGTTTTGGCTTCCCAGGTACACTGTTTACATCAGAAATTGTGTATGCTATCATCTAATTATTAAGTCTGATCCATATAGTCTCCTACATGGTGTTGCTCAGAGCTCAATACTTGGACCGCTAATCTTTATTATCTACATGCACCCTCTAGGCAATATTATCAGAAAAGCATGGTCTTCGATTCTGCTGTTATGCCAGACAATAAACAAATGTACATCTATATTAACAATTTGAACATGCTGTGACCTCCTGCCCTAATTAATTTCCTGTCTGCCATAAAATCTTGGGTGGCTAAGAATGTTTAAGATTAAAAAATTCGGAAACTGAGGCGATATTTGACTGTCACATTAAAAATGTTAAGACTGCCTTCTTTCATCTGAAGAACTCAGCAACTGAGATTTTTATTCATGCATTTATTACTTATAGACTGGATTATTGCATTCCTTTCCTCCATATGCTCTCTGCCTCAGGGCTTAAAACCTGCAGCATGGGCAGAACTCATCTGTGAGGATTCTTTACTATACCACAGCACAGGAACATATAGCTTTCACATTTAAACATTCACACTGGCTACACATTCAGTTCCATATACAACATGCACTACTTCTTCTGGCCTTCAGTGTCTTCCATGGTCAGACCAGCTTTCTTGTATTTACCTTCATGTTTGCTCCAGTCTTCTGATACTCATTTACTGTCTGTGCATTTCTCTAGGCTCCACGCTATGGGAGCTTTTAGTGTAGCACTCTGAAACACTATTCCTGCTCAACTGCAAGCCTGTAATTCACTCCCAAAGCAGTTAAAAACCTGTATTTGTGAACATGCCTTCTCAGTTATGTAATTATGGCAGCACTGTTTCTTTGTGTTTTAGTTTTATTTGGTCCACTACCTTGTGAAATTATATTTCTTATTATACTCTTAATTTATTTTTTAGTTCTTATTTTTTTACTTTTTACATAGTGCTTTATAGTGAGAATAAATGTTTATTATGATGCTGCTGCTGATGATGATGATGATTATTATTATTATTATTATTATTATTATTATTATTATTATTATTATTATTTTAGCTTCACATGTCCAATATTTAATCACTACATGATGACAAAATAACAAGATTTGCTGTGTTTTAGCAGTTTGTTAACCATTCATCATAATGTCTATTAGAGCATGTCTATTTGCATAGATGCCTGTGGGCTGATAAAATTATTATATAAAAAAGTTTATTAAAAGATTTAAGCTTGTACCAAATATGCTATGCAGAGATCTGTTGTGACATTCCCTAATGGACACAGCTAACACAGGATTGTTATTGCAGTATATTGAGATTGTGACTGTAACAAGTGCTAACCAGTAATTAGTAGTTCATGTGTGGCTAAGCTTTACTAACTTTTCTACTATAGTGTCATAAAAGCATATACATTAAGGAATATTCTGACATATTTGGCTACTACTAAGTAATTATCAAAAGACAAACTTTGTAAATGAAGACACAAATCCTGCTTCTGCCTATCATTGAAAAATGCCAGCTCATTAATTAGCCGTTAGATAACATGCTTATGTTGGCATAGTGCCACATAAAAGAAAGATTGTTGTTATTTTTAGTGTTATTATT
>JAUZST010000202.1:50705-73913 GCA_034779995.1 Parotocinclus haroldoi | reverse complement strand
AATGCATTATAGATTAGTTCTGCAGGGAAGTCCCTCATGTGACTGTGTTATGTCTCGCAAAGACCGTAACATGACTTTATATGAAGTATATGAGCTGCAAAACAGTGTTCGGAAACAATTAATAGATGCTGGACAGAACTAGAAAGAAGTAATACTAGTGTTACTGCATGTGATTCTACAATGTCATAGTAAAGTCCATTAAGACACAAGTGCATTTCTATCTATCTATCTATCTATCTATCTATCTATCTATCTATCTATCTATCTATCTATCGATACTGCTAAAAAATATAGGAAATGTTTCAAAATTAATACGAAAAGAATCCTACAATAACTGCTGGGCAATCTGATCCTGTCCATGCCCCGTCGCTGTCAGTGTGTTTTGGCAGTCTTGGGTGACCGTACACCCCAGTCAATGTGGGGCATTCTCATCCATTTTAACATGCTTCTGTTCACCTCATAAATATGTCACTTGCTACTCAATCAGAATAACTGAGTTTGCATATTAATTGCATAATCAAACAACTTTCTTGCTTTTCTGATGGTCTTGTTAAATGAAAGACAATCCAATGTTTCTTTTTGGAAAAACGAACTAATTTTATGACTATCTATCTATCTATCTATCTATCTATCTATCTATCTATCTATCTTTAAAAAATGCATCTGGTCAACCCTGTTTATCCTGGTCAGGGTTCTGGGAGGTATGGAGCCTATCATGGAATTCACTGAGCATGTTTCGATATATAGACTGGCAGACAGGATACAGGAACACTTCAATGGAGAGGTATACAGTCTCAGGGTTCATTTCAGAGTTCCTGTATCAATCCATCTGTCTGCCTACTGTTGTTGTAAAACCATATGCTAATTCCAGCAAAAATGCCAAATAGAATGAACTCAGGCAACATTTGGACTAACAGAACACTTACTAATAAGTTTACTAAAGGTTCAGCATATTATGCAACAAACTTAATCAGTCCTGGGAGTAGCTGGATGGATGGCTTTTGAGAAACCACAGGTCTTCTTATTCTTCCTATTATTACATTTGCTGTTGCTTTATGTGTAATTTTGTTTCAGACCGCTTCTCGCCATTGCCGATTGTTTTGCATTTATTAAGTTCAAGTGATGTCATTAGAACATTATTATTTTCAGGCTCACATACAACCGTATGTGTACCGTATGTGTAAAAACTGCAGTGAATTTGGGACGCTGTGTAGAACATAAATAAAAACAGAATAAAACAAATGTATTATAAATATAAACAGAATACAGAATGATTTGCAAATTAGTTTTAACCTGTATTCACTTAAATACACTACAAAGACAAGACAAAGACAATTTTCTTGAAAAGATTCGCTAATTTTAAATTTGATGCCTGCAACATGTTCCAAAACAGTTGGGAGAGGGGCAACAAAAGATTGGGAAAGTTGAGGACTGCTCAAAAAACACCTGTTTGGAACATTCCACAGATGAGTGTCATGATTGGGTATAAAGGGAGCATCACCAAAAGGTTCAGTCATTCACAAGCAAGTATGGGGTGAGGTTCATCACTTTGTGAACAACGGCATAACAGTCCAACAGTTTAAGAACAATGTTTCTCAGTGTGTAATTGCAAGGAATTTAGGGATTTCATTATCTACAGTCCATAATATCATCAAAAGGTTCAGAGAGTCTGGGGAAATCCCACCAAGTAAGTGGCCAACATTGAATGCTCATGGCCTTTGATCCCTCAACATCATTCTGTAACAAATATTAACACATGGGCTCAGGAACACTTCATAAAACCATTGTCAGTGAACACATTTAATCGCTCCATCTACAAGTGCCAACTCTACCATGCAAAATCAAAGCCAAATAACAACACAGCAAACTGAGATGGACTGACGCAAAGTGGGAAAGTGTCCTATGATCTGACGAGTCCACATTCCAAATTGTTAATGGAAATCATGAATGTCGTGTCGTCTGGGCAAGATGAAAAGGACTGTCCGGATTGTTATCAGGGCAAAGTTCCAAATCAGCATCTCTGATGGTATGGGTTGTGTTAGGCTTTTGGCTAAAACCCAAGAATATTCTGGGCCAAGTGGTTAAAATACTGGACTATGAACCTGATAGTCCAGGGTTAAAATCCCACCTCTGCCACAGTTGGGTCCCTGAGCAAGGCCCTTAACCCACAATTGCTTGGATTGTAAAACTGAATAAGTTGTAAGTCGCTATGGATAAGCGTGTCTGCTAAATGCCGTAAATATAATGTAAATGTAGTGCCGATAGCATAAGTAACTTGCATATCTGTAAGGGCACCATTAATGCTAAAAGGTACATACAGGATTTAGAGCAAAATATGCTGCCATTTAAAAACATCTTTTTCAGAGACGTCCCAGTTTATCTCAGCAAGATAACTGCAATCTACATTCTGCACGTTACAACAGTGTGGCTTCATAGTAAAAGAGTGCGGGTACTAGACTGGCCTGTCTGCAGTCCAGACCTGTCTCCCAATGTATGGTGCATTATGTAGTGCAAATATGACAATGGAGACCCCGGACAGTTGAGCAACTGAAGTTGTACATCAAGCAAGAATGGGAAATAATTCCACCTACAAAGCTTTAATAATTAGTTTCCTCAGTTCCCAAACAATTACTGAGTGTTGTTAAAAGGAAAGGTGATGTAACAAAATGGTAAACATTCCCTTATCCGACTTCTTTGAAATGTGTTGCACTCATCACATTCAAAATGAGTAATAATGATAAACAATAAAGTTTATCTATTTGAAAATTAAATATCTTGTCTTTGTATGGTATTCAGTTGAATATGGGTTGAAAAGGATTTGCAAATCATGTGTTCTGTTTTTTTTTTTTTTTTTAAACAATGTCCGATCTTCATTGGATTTGGGGTTGTATACTGAAGTGAGAGTTTTGATTTGTGTACACATCAAAAAATGTTTTTGACCTTCAATTTATATTCCTTTCACTTAAACAGGTCCTTTTGACTCTTCTTCTTTAATTACATTTTGGATGGTAAAAAATTGCAAGTATGACTATTTAGGTAACTTTATATAACCTTTTCCAACTTTATGAGAGTCAATTATCTTTATTTTTAGATCCCCAGACAGCTGTTTAGATGAGGCAGTTGCTGTTTATTGTAAAATACACACCCTATGTGGCTTATCTTACATAGAACTTCACGCACATTAATGCTTCTCAACGGATTTTTAAATTATTTTTCAACCGAGAGTCATTAGCATTAACCTTGTTTACTCAGTGGTGCAGTGCATATGCAAACAGCAAAATAGCTAGAATATTCTTGCATTTTAGCCAAAATAGTCTATAATTAAGGTGGCATTGCATGGGAACTATAATTTGCTATTGTGTTTAGTTGTAACATATATAAAATAACTAGGCTTTGGACACTAGTAATATCCTAAAGCATCATTTGAAGCTAGCCAAAAATTATTAAGCTCTAAAAAAGGTTTTTTTTCTGTAATCACATGTACATATATTTTCAGGGAGGCACAGTGATGCATGGTTGGCCTCACATGTCACAGCTTCAGGGGTTCAATTCCCTGCCTGTGGTTTGCATGTTTCAATCCTGTATGAGTAAATGAGTGAGATTTGCACCCTGTCTGGTGTTGATTTTTGTGTTGCCTGACTCCCATCTGATTGGAATAAATAGGAATAGAAACTGAATTTATAAATTATTTAAATACATAAAGGTTGTCCATCTGGTTCCAAGCAAAATGCTTTTTAGACCAAACCTGGAATTCAATCAGGCTTCTATACAAAGTTTCCATCTTGGTAATTGTATGAACATTTTCCCATAAGCAAGTCATTGGGCTTTTCTCTTTCCCTCTGTCTGTTTGTGATGTGTTTATTGCTCTTTGCCAAAATCAGTCTTTTCCTCCAAATTTGCACCTAGATCACCAATTCTGCCCATGTCATCGATCCTGTATCAGTCCTGATCCATCACAAAAGTAATATCTAGAGAAGTGCTTGAAAGTTTGTGAACCCATTCAAATTTTCAATATATCTGCAAACATATACGACTTAAAATATAATCAGATTTTAACATATGTCCTAATAGTAGATAAAGAGAATCCAACAACATAAACAAAAATATAATTTTCAAGAATGCAAATAAATGCAAAAATCAGAGATCAGTCCTCAACATCAGTTTGAATTCAGTTTAGCTCATTTCACTGTACAGAACAATTTCAGACCTAAAATGTTGCTGGATTTCTCTCACATAAACTTCTACCACAATTTCTATTTGATTAAAGTAAGAATTTCACCCACTTGAAATGTACCCTTCTTATGTTAGGGGTGAGCCCTGTGAAGGACCAGTTTTACCCTGTCTTGTTATACTGGTTATTGTGGTTGTGCTTAATTATCTATATTTTTAGTCTGGTTATATTGTGACACGCCCTCTTTCCAGACCCTCCTATAGATCGCAGTAACTCTTTCTGTTGGCACCTGCAACTCTGCAAACTGCACACTGCCACACTGATATGCTGCTCTTCCAGGTTTTCCCATGTCAGCATGACTGGATTGCACAGAGTGCTTCCCGGATGCCCTGCTCTGGATTCATCTACTCACCGGCTCATTGCACCAGACTCACTCCCTGCACCATACTGTAAATAAACTTCACCTTTTTGAGCCTCACTTTCGACTCTGCTCTCTTATGTGTACTCATGTAGTCATGATGGCGGACTGAACATGAACATTAACCAATGCAAGACATTGAATTGCTTAATTTAACATTGAATTGCTTATATGCTACCTGGATTCCTTTGTGACTTCACAGACTATTACACACCTTGCTCTTGGACTGATTATTGCTGGTTGACCGAGTAACAGTGGTCTTGAGTTTCCTCAGTTTGTACACAAACTGTTTTATAATGGACTGGTGTATTCCAGGCTGTAACATCTTAATGAGAATTAACAACTCTTTATTTCTGAGGCCCTCAGAAATTTCCTTTGTTTATGCCAAAATACATCACCACAAACGTGTTTTAAAGATCAGGTTCGTTAAATACAACAGTGAGTTAAATACAATGAGTGAAAACAGTGGGACTGTGGTAGCCTAGTGGTTAAGGTACTGGACTCTGGACCAGAAGGGCGAGGGTTCAAATCCCATCTCTGCCACAGTTGGGTCCTTGAGCAAGGCCCTTAACCCACGAATTGCTTGGATTGTAAGACTATGTGAGTTGTAAGTCACACTGGATAAGGGCGTCTGGTAAATGCAATAGACATTTTAAAAAGAGACGATGTAGATTTATTCCACAAGTGGGCGCTATAATGTAACTTTATACTGAATATATAACATTTAGACTGAACAGTGGCGGTGTAGCTCTGCCTTGTGCTCTGTCCCACACTGTGGTACACTGAATACTATACAATACTATCAAAATAGCACAAGGCATATATGCTTCTGTCAGAAGATTTGATTATAGTATCATATGAGACATAGCCCCTTTTAAAATTATATTTTCATGTTTAGTTTTAACTCTGGAGATCTTGGTCATGGTTGGGGAGATAGGGTTTTCCCGTGATAATTCCCAGACCTTGATGCCTCCTCTCTCAGGTACAGCCAATCTTGCCTGTGTGCTATCCAACCTGGCCAAAAACACCACCAGTACTCAAGCCTTGGTCACCGCAGAGCTGGGATAGGATTTTAGACCACTGTCCTCCCAACTACCCCTTTTTACACTGCAATTATTATCAAATAATACAGATTTTAAGGGGAAAATGACATTTGCTTAATGATTCAGATTCTGAAGAGGCAAAAACCTTTTTTTTAGCCCGTAACTGTTTAAACAGTCTTTCAAAATACTTACATTCAGTTATGTTTCAAAACATTGGACATTTTAAGAATTGTTTGTTTAAGAATAATTAAGGCTTTGGTACCAAAACTGGTGGAAATTATGAAAGTCTCTTTGCAAACAAAGGTCCCAGGAAGTGTTTGATGACTTCAAGTTTATTTGAAAGACATCTTGTTTCTCTGTGTACAGTACAGTCTTGTTCTGGTTCACTTAAAACCTTAAAACCATTTAAAATATAAAATATAGACCTTCATTTTTAATTAAGTTGAATTTTTCTGGATTGTGTGAATGTTTCCAGGATTATAAAGTAAATGCACTGATTTATTTGACCTAGAACATTTGTAGATGCCCTTAAGTGTTCACTTTATGGCTTTAAAAAATTATATTGTGTAGATAACACAATGTGCTTTACTGAAGGGAGGCTTTTAGAAGAAAAGACACCAAGTGCCTAAAGAAAGTCATCATACATTTTGCATTACACCTTGGAAATTAAGATAAATTCAACATTTTACAACTATACGTACAAGTTATAACTATCACCATCAAAGTGAAAATCTAATAAAAAATTACAACTACAACCCAGTTCTAATGAAGTTGGGGATGTTGTGTACAACATAAATAAAAACAGAATATGATTATTTGAAAATCCTTTTCAACCCATATTCCATTGAATACATTACAAAGACAAGATATTTAATGCTCAAATCGTTAAATTGTTTTTTTTCCCCAAAATATTATATATTTTTGATGCATGCAACACATTCCAAAAATGTTGGGACATTGGCATGTTTATAACTTTGTTACATCACTTTTCCTTTTAACAACACTCACTTTTCTGACTTGCCGCTTGCAGAGGTTTCTCCAGATTCTCTGAATCTTTTGATGATATTGTAGATGATTAAATCCCTAAATTCCTTGAAATTGCATAATGAGAAATGTTGTTCTTAAACTGCTGTACTTTTTGCTCATGCAGTTGTTCACAAAGTGGTGAAACCCACCCCACCCTTGCTTTTGAACGACTGAGCCTTTCTGTGGATGTTCCCTTTATACCATGGCACTCACCTGTGGAATGTTCCAAACAGATGTTTTCTGAGCATTTCTCAACTGTCCTAACTCTTTTGGACCATATCGCAGGCGTCAAATGACAAATTAGTGAATATTTGCAAAAAACAATAAAGTTTATGTTTGAACAATAAATATCATGTCTTTGTAGTGTATTTAATTGCAAATGGGTTTAAAAGGATTTGCAAATCATCATAATCTGAAAACCCAGCTTTTCCTTGAGGAATCCACTAGTAGTGCATGGTACACAAATAATTCATCATGATTGGAAAGGTGCTTTCAAAAGAGCTCAGTGATAGCCATGGGAGGGCAAAGGAAAAGAGAGGGAAACAAAATGATTGCCGAGACTCCGATTCAGAGTACAGTTCAGAGCATTAAGAAGAGGGAAAACACCACCTCGTCTGAAAAAGTGTCACAATATTTCTTGTCTGAACTTCTGATCTCGAGTCTCATTTGCATTTACCTGCTGTCAAGCCTGGTGGGTGGCAACATTATGATGCAATGCCTTTCTTCTACGGGAGCAGGGCAATTGTTCATTATTAATGGGAAAAATTATGTTACCAAGTACATCCAAATCCATGAGGAATACCTGCAGTTCTTTTCTAGACAGCTGAAAATGGGCAAGTGTTTCATTTTCTTCTTAAACACACCACCACAAAACAATGCAGAGGCTTAAGGTAAATATCGCTGAGTGGCCAAGTCAGAGACCCAAACTTAAAAAAAAAGGAAAATCTGACAGCAAGATATAAGAGAAATATATGCAGTATATCCCACAAAATTTGACTGAACTAATATTCCCTATGTAAGTGACTCAAACTTGGGAGTTTGTTTATTAATTTTACTACTTATTAAATTGTATCAGTGGTAAGTTCTGTTTCTCACAACAGACACAAGGTCATATAAACACACCAGTCATTGGCCAATTTTGAGTGACTAGTTCTGTTACTTAATACTAGTTTATCTTAATTCACGTCTTTGGAATGTGGGAGGAAACTGCAGCACCCGCAGTAAACCTATGTGAACACGAGGAATTATTAAGTCAATTGACTGATTACATTTTTCATTTTTTTTATTAATTTTTAGATTTACTAACAAAAGCTTTTTAATTGTTCATGACTTCAGTTTTAAGGCAAAAGAAAATGACTATTTTGAAGGAGTATGACAATTTTCTATAGTCAATGTAAAAATGTAAATGTAAAATTATTTCTCATGTCAGAAATTCAGAAGACTGTAACTAAGTTTTATTCATTCATCTCTCTCTTCTCTCTCTTTCACCCTCTCCCTCCCTCTCCTTTCCTCTCCTCTTCTCTCCTCTCCCTCTCCCTCTCCCTTTCCCTGTCTCTCTCAGTTAAAAAGGCCGGACGACAGTGTGCAGCTAGTTTTCAGTGGATTCCTCTTCTTTCGGAGATGTCACCAACTTTGAAATCCATCTGGAACTTCAAGAATGGCTTCATCCTTTTCTTCACGCCTTTGATCCTGCTTCCTCTCCCACTTTATGTTGGTACAACGGTATGTCAGGTCCAACTTCATTTTGGCTGGTGCACCATACATCATTTCATGCTCATGATGTACAATCCTCAAGCATGGATATTAAATTAAACCCAAGTGGACATTAAATAACTTCCACTGACATTGGCTGAGCCTGTTTGAGGATAAATAAGTCTTGCTTTTTTAATTTCACTTTACGAGGATGGAAAATGTCTAGATGGTTATTGTTCGTTCAATTGTCAGTGGTGTAAAGACTTTAGAATGGATCATACCATCCTTCGTATATTATGTAGATTTAACAATTATTGGTTACTAGTACATGTGTTTGGTACATTTTTAATAACTTAATACAAATGTAACTAACCTGCAGTCTAAGGCTTGGCTGTTAAAACTGTGGAAGTCTTGTGTAAATATATTTCCTTTGTAAACTGCATAGTTGAGGTGTTATTGAACGCTTGTATTGTGACAGCATGCGTGTGTATTGTATATGTGTGTGTGTGTGTGTGTGTGTGTGTGTATTTCAGGAGGCCAGCTGTGCTTATGTGATTTTACTGATGGCAGTGTATTGGTGCACAGAGGCTCTTCCTCTGGCTGTGACTTCTCTGCTGCCAGCTCTTCTCTTTCCTCTGTTTGGCATCATGAAGTCTAAACAGGTGACTCTCGGTTTTTATCCTCAGAATTTCTTCACAACACTGGGTTATTATCTCTGTATGATATAAGAGAAGAGAAAGGGAATGCGATATATATAGACTATATATATATATATATATATATATATAGTTTAAATATACAGCTATAATTGAATCTTTGTAGAAGACAATAAGTACTTTTTAAGAAGTATTCACCAATTAAGTATTCAAACTCTGTTTCTGTGTAGTCCTTTATCTTTATGAGATTAAACTTTAACTTAAAGTTTCCTAGGTTGTCTTAGGGAAATTACTTCCAACCTATAGGAAATTATTACAATTTGATAAAATTGCTTAACAACTTGTATAAGACATATTCCTGATTCTGTTCTATCCTAAACCCTATTCAAGTATAGTTGAATCTACCACTTGGTTTCTATTACAAACTGTTTTCAGGTATCAGGTTTGCAGTAATTGCATCACAATTGCGGTCCAATGTACAATACATGCACTACGCATGTAGTGAGAAGGTTTACAATGCTGGAATATTTCTTTAATTCAACATTTAAACAATTACAGTGTTTCTTCTGATGACTCTCTCCAGGTATGCATTCAGTATCTCAAGGATACCAATATGTTGTTTGTGAGTGGACTGATGGTAGCAGTGGCTGTGGAGCACTGGAACCTACACAAGCGCATTGCCCTCCGAGTGCTGCTCGTCGTCGGAGTGCGCCCAGCACTGTAAATAAAGAAATACGATGATGTCAGATGGAACACGTCCTGTAAATAGAGCCCTCGTAACTGGACTCTCTCTCTCTCTCTCTCTCTCTGTTTCCCCCTGTCTATATGCTTTGATGAAGTTTAATGCTAGGTTTCATGGGTGTGACAGCTTTCCTGTCCATGTGGATCAGCAACACGGCCACCACGGCTATGATGGTGCCCATAGTGCAGGCTGTGTTGGAACAGCTGAACAACCAGGAAACTCAGCCTGTCCCGATCATGAGCAGGGAGGAGGCAAGTCAGGGATCAGATGCACAGCACCATGATCCAGCAAAGCTTAAAGATGAACAAGGTCAGACATGTGACCATATTCATGTGGTACAGGCTGAACAGGGATCATCAGCATTTAAAAACCTTCCTTTGGACCTTTGCTAAAGATAGTACAGTATAAAAAAACAACATTTCAGTGTAGTTCCATAATACAGCACACTATACTCAAAAATTGTCTCAAAGCAATTTTACAAACCGTTAGGACTGCAGTCCCAATAAGAAAAAAAACTTCTTATATGCCATGGGGAAGTAAACATGGCAGAACCAAGGATATTATGGATTTAGTATGTATTTTGTTTGCTTTGTTTATCTGATATCCAGCAGTGGTAAGTGGTCTGGATGTGTCCAGCGAGGCTGCCGTACGTCAGGAAGCTGTAGAAAAAAAACGGATATGTAAAGGCATGACGTTGTGTGTGTGCTATGCTGCCAGCATTGGAGGAACAGCCACCCTCACAGGGACAGGCCCTAACCTAGTGCTCAAGGGACAAATGAACCAGTGGGTGTTGTACCTAATGGCTTATTACAGTTATTTCAGAATAATTGCTAACTTGAAAGCCTCCCATTCTAAAAACCCCTTCCCGCTCCCTCAGATTGTTTCCTCAGAATGGTGATGTCATTAATTTTGCCTCCTGGTTTGGCTTTGCATTTCCAAACATGATCCTCATGCTGACTTTAGCCTGGCTGTGGTTGCAGTTTCTTTTCATGGGGTTCAAGTAAGTATCTTAATTGCATTACTTGTTGAACCATTACAGCCAAGTCCCTTTTCTTTTTCCCTGTCACTTAATTGTTTGTCTTTGCCTTCCTCTCTCCAGCCTAAGGAAGACATGGGGATGCAGGGCAGTGAAGACAGAGAAGGAGACTGCTGCCTATAACGTGATCCGAGAGCAGCACCAGCTGCTGGGGCCCATGTCATATGGAGAATTAAATGTGTTGGCTCTCTTCATTCTACTTGTGGTTCTGTGGTTTACACGAGATCCCGGATTTGTGGCTGGCTGGGCCACACACACATTCAACTCAAAAGCAGAGTACGGGTTATACCATGCCAAATACAATGACAAATCTCATTTTATTCTGTTAAAACTTGGCTTAGATAGCGAACATTAAACGTAACGCTTAATCCATTTGCACACTTGAATCTGCAATTCACACTTCTTGCGAAGTGCCCATGACCATGTTGGGACTGGAAGGCTGGAAATGTAAAAGTTAGCAGTTAGTCATTTTTAAGTTTTCATTGTGGCTACCTTGAAGCCCAGCCTTGTAACTGCAGCTTAACTTTCTTAAAATAATTAGCAGGTATTACATCTAATTGCGCATGCATACACAGTCTTCTCCATTGGCAGCTTGCTGGAAGTTTCCTGACCAACTTGTCTTGACTGTCTTAAGCTAACTACTGTCAGGCAAGATACCTATACAGTGCCTATACAGTAAAAAAGCACAAAAGTAAATGATAGCATCATCTAATCCAGCCTCCAAACTAAATCTGTACCATAAACATGTTTTGTATTTATTTTGTATATTAGATTGCACACTGATAATATCAGTGCCTCTACTAATTTAGATCTGCTTCTCTGATCTCCATCAGAAATCAATTCAGGCAAAGCAGTTGTGCCAGTGATTCTGCTTGGTGTCAGAGCATCAGAGTGTGTGTTGGTGTGCGTGTGTACATGTGTATGTGTGTTTGAATGTGCCCTGTAATTGACTGTCACTCGGTCCATGTTTGGTTCCTATCTTTTGTTCTGCCAGATAGGCCCCAGCTCTCAGTTAATTTCACCTGAATTGGATTAAGCTGCTATGAAAATGAATGAATGAAAACGAAATATGATAATAAAACTTTTAATATAGAATGCATGAGAATAGTTTGTTTAATTGGTGAGGAAGGCATTGCTGGATAATAACACTATGTTTTCAGGTATGTGACCGATGCCACTGTGGCAGTATTCATTGCTGTGCTTCTTTTCATTTTGCCATCGACTCCACCAGCACTCTTTAGTTGGCCACCTGGTGGCCCCAGTCCAGGTGGGAAAGACTCTCAATAGCACAAAAGTATTTTAAAAAAGTGAGCATGTACCATTAACTCATATCTTTGCTATCCTTGTCTTTTCTGATCTCCATGTCAGCTCTTCTCACTTGGAAAGTTGCACAGAGAAAACTGCCATGGAACATAGTGCTGCTTCTTGGGGGAGGGTTTGCACTGGCTAAAGGGAGTGAGGTAATAACTAGTCATGTACCTTCCTTACATCCTACATAAGGATTACCATTGCGTTCTGCTTCCTAATGAAACACTCTCCAAGTAAATAGACTATACTTGCTTAAATACCAAACCCAAAATAAACACAAGGATGGATGGAAGTCGTATTGCAGCAGTATCAAACCCATGGCCAGGGGAAAGCAAAATTATCTGTGTTCTAGCACAATTTCAAGTTCACCTCATTTAAATAGCACTTGCTAGATCACTTGGTAACATTAAAAGTGCCCTGGTGGGAGTTAGTCTGTGTTCACATGTACTGCAATGGTCTTAATTACTACTTTAGCTATACCTGCCCACCACCCTGAATTGAATATCAACATTGAACGAAAAAAAAGTAGTTTCACAAAATTCAGGTCTAGAACCATAAACGCAAGCCACATGATGACAAAGGCAAATCAGTAATTCCTGACATACATTAGAAAAAAGAGCCTGGCTCAAATGGAGAACTTAGTAACAAGAATAAGTTCCTACGTTCCTAAGAGAGCTTGTCTGTTCTCTTGGTCCACTCTTACCTGTCTATCAGCACGGGTATTGCCAATTTCAGGATTCTGTTCCCTCATCAGCACAGAACATGGTAGTTTGTTGCTCTGTGAGGTAAGAAGATTTAAGCACCTTCATTTTTCTTGGAGAAAGTATGTGTATGCCCTTAGTCTTTCAGGCTGGTAGCTGTCATACAATTAGAGATTGCTTACTAGTCAGAACTGGCTGTTTAAATAGGGAGGCACCTGGATTTTTGGGATTTATATGTTGTCATAATCTAAATGAACCTACATAAACTAAACGACCTAGTATGTTTTGCCATTTTATCATTTTAGGAGTCTGGCCTTTCCAGTTGGATGGGTAAGCAGTTAACGCCACTGCATAATATTCCTCCTTGGGGCATTGCAATTGTCCTGTGTCTTTTGATATCCATTTTCACCGAGTGCACCAGCAATGTGGCCACAGCAACCCTTTTCCTCCCTGTACTGGCATCTATGGTAAGAAAACAAACTTACAAACAAACAAAAAAAAACCTCCATCATTCATGTTGTGATTTAATTTAGTAGTTTGCTAAAGTGAGTAGACAGGCTATATGAACTGAAATATAAACACCACAGTAGCACAGTTCCCAAACATCACTGTCCATTCAGCAATGCTGAATTATTTCAGCATTTCCCTTTTAGAGGCCCCAGGCAACTAGGTTCTCAAACAACCCAATTTAGCTTTCACTCTTAACACAGGGAGCAGAATTGTCATTCCTATTCCCTCCCTGGCACTACTCTGCTTTTATTTAGTTACAAAGATACACAATGAGCTTCAGTTCTAAATGGAACACCCTGGGGTTTACTGGAGGAAACCCTCTGAGGCACCAAATGAAAAGAGAATGTAAGAGAAGTGGAAAAGGACAAGAATTAAGGATCAACTACATATGAAGTCTTCTGACCCTCATAATAATGATCTTTTTCTCTCTTACATATACCTTTCTGTGAGTTCCCTATAACATATTATGTTCCATCATGACCATACCTGTTGAAGCAACAATAACCATAATCATGTGTTTCCATGATAAAATTCACAAAACACCTTCTTTCACAATCAAAAATATTTGGCCATGTCTGAAATGCCAAAATTATGAATCAGCTAAACTGTTATGTTATGATGTACAACAAAGGTGTGTAATATTTCTGAGCTGCTGCTTTCTTGCAGACATGAGTCAGCATGGACATATTCTAAAGAATCCCAGCTTAATTATACACACAAAATGAAGGCTCATCGCACGAAACCGCCACTTAAATCATAGATCTGAGTCACAGAATTATAGCAGCAAAGTCATTTTCATTCAACTTGACTGTCATGCTGAAAGAGTTTAATTTCTGTGTTTCAGTCACAGTCCATTGGAATGAACCCCCTGTATGTCATGGTGCCGTGCACACTCAGTGCCTCTCTTGCATTCATGTTACCCGTGGCAACACCCCCCAATGCTATCGTATTCTCCTACGGCTATCTCAAGGTGTCAGACATGGTGAGATATCTAATGAAACTTCTTTCTAAACTGATATTCTTTTTTTTTATATTTTATGAATATTATAGTGTATTATTCCTTACAGTATGCCTATAATTTACTTGAAAGTACAGTATTTGCCAGAGGCATACTCCAATAGGACATTTATAGTGATACTCCTTGGTAAGGGTATATGAATTGACAGTAATGCTGTAACTTATGTTTATTAGCATATAAAACGAGCATTAAATATCCTGGATTTACACAGTCTGCAGTGAAAGAAAAGTCAAAGTACGTGTAAGGAGCACTATATGTACACTTTTCCATAATGTCTCTTTTTTCTGATGTGAGGCTGTCCATTACACAGTGAATAAATAAATTCATTGGTTAATAATGTTAGAATTTAGTGATTTCCTGTAGGGTGGTAATTGATTATATGGATTAGGTATTTAAGAATGAAATGATGCTTAGTGGTGCATGGTTCAGACGTTTATCATTTTTATAAACCTATATTACTATTTTATCTTAGTTTATTATTAATTACCAAAATAATCTTTTTGGACTTCAATAGAGCCTAATCAAATAATGATGACGTAATTATCAGCATGTTTAGTGCTAAATGTAAAAAAAAAACGAGCACTATAAGGGTAATGCTTACCAATATTAACCAGGCAGTATTCAATAAAAATGTAAATAATTGTGTATTTATCACAAAATATTATTCAGTTGCTGGTTATAGGCCTTAATGCTAAACCAGAAGAATGTCAAGTCAAGTCAAAATGTTTTTATGTAGCGCTTTTTACAATGGAGCATTGCCTCAAAGCAGCTATACAATCTTATATTATCATAAAAGGCCAATCCCAAGGTGAGCAAACCTAGGGAGACAGTGGAAAAAGAAAAACTCCCTGAAAGTAGAAGGAAGAAACCTTGGGAGGACCAAGATTCAAAAAGGGGCCCTCCATGGGTGGCCTATATGTTAATTAAGTAAATACTTAAAAGTATTTTAAAGTATTAGTAACATTAAGTAAAGAATATAATGTAAATCAACATTATTTAATCAATATTTAAGTTAGTAATAAAATAAGTAACAAAATTGATTTGAAAACAAAATAGATTTTAAAATCAGTCCTCAGTGGGAGGTCCTTTGGTTGCACATGGTCTCTTGGTGACTAAGTGATGGAGGGAGTTACTGCACTCTGGTGAGACTGGGTATAGTGTATAATGTATAGTCCATCATGCAGCAGGAAATTCACATCCTTTAAAAAATCAGCTAATACATATATGTTAGTAAAATTGGAATTATATATTCAATCGTAAGGTGGTGCACATAGTATGTAATATAGAACAATTATTCATCTTCAGTAAGCTCTTTATCATGGTGAGGTTTGTGGGGTCAGGCTGGAGTTAAGCACCAACACTACCTGCTGTGACATCCTGTAAAATGAAAGGTGAATAAAAGCAGCTGTAACATTTTTCTTTATCAGATGATTCTGGTTAACTTACACACTGGACACCTTAATTCTTCCTGGATGACTTCATCATGAGCTCACTCATTTCTGTCCAACTACTCTTCAGTGAATATTCATTGCTCATGTAATTTCTATCATAATTCAATCATAATTCATCAACCCTTACCAGTATTTGTCAAAAGTAATAAACACTTTCTAATCCAAAAAACATATGCATAAATAACCAATGTGTTTCTCTAGCCTACAGCCCACAGTTATAGTATTTGTGCTCATACAATATTCTTATTTTCATCTGTTCAAGGCAAAGGCAGGAATAATGATGAACGTTATCGGAATCTTTTGCATCACACTGGCTGTGAACACATGGGGAAAAGCAATGTTCCATTTGGACTCATTCCCTACATGGGCCAACAGGACAGGGTTGTGAAGTGCAGCGTCAACCACAAATGAAAAAGCACAGCAAACCGTTCATCCTCCTAAATACCATTACACGTATCACTCTACGCACCAGGGTCTGAAATCGAGTCTTCAAAACTCCAGCTGGCAGTTTTGGCCAGGTGAGCTTTCACAGCTCCTATCATCAACACAAAGAAGGCCAAGTTACTAAGTAGCATTTACGTATGCTTTCATCTGTCTGGCAGTGTGTACATTAGAACTTAAAACGACAAGTCTTTAATCCGAGGTTTTATAGATGTTTGTCTAAATATAATTCATATTTAAGGTTAATATTAACTGGAGAAAAAAAGGTGGATGGAAAACAGTAATTAAAACTCATGTGTCATCAGGCAACTGAAATTGTAATTATGTGCTTTGTTTACCAACTCAGCTTTTAAACAACCAGCATTGTGTGTAATCTTATCAGCCACATGTCAGCATTGGCAACAATGGAGTAGTGCTGATCTTTCAGATTTTCTTCTTACTACGTAGTCGCACTGTTGCACAGTAAAAAATATATAGCTTGCATTCTGTACAGTCCTAAGAGCATCATAGTATTTAATTAAAGGTAAGGTGCATACTTTGCTTTCCTTGTACAAATAAAGCCTGTAGAATATTTATTTGGTATAATGAATTGTATACCTTTATATAGCATTTGTGCTTTTATTCTATCATAGCATATGGATTCTATAATATATTACATTATATAATTATAACACCCCAATTTGAAAAACTTGGGACGTTGTGTAAAGCATAAATAAAAACAGAATGGGATTATTTGCAAATCTTTTTCACCCCATATTCTCATATATTTAATGTTCAAATGGAAACACTTTTTTAGTTTTTTCACTCATTTTGAATTTCACCACTTTGTGAACAACTGCATGAGCAAAATATTTTGCAATTTCAAGGACTTGAGGGATTTCATCATATACAGTATATAATATTATCAAAAGATTCAGAGAATGTGGAGAAATAGGTAAGGTAATGCGAAAACCAATATTAAATGCCTGTGACCTTCAAACCCTCAGGCACATTAAAAACTGACGTCGTTCTGTAACGGATATTATCACATACACTTCAGGAACACTTCAGAAATCCATTGTCAGCGGACACAGTTCATCTCTCCATCTACAAGTGCAAGTTAAAACTGACTGATGCAAGTGGAAAAGTGTCCTGTGGTCTCACGAGTTCACAGTTCAAGTTGTTTTTGGAAATCATGGACATCGTGTCCAAGTGGAAAGGACTGTCTGGATTGTTATTAGTGCAAAGTTCAAAAGTCACCATCTCTGATGGTATGGGGTTGTGTTAGTGCCCATGGAATAGGTATTTTACAAATCAATGAAAAGTTGAAAGTTGAAGTTGTCCACACAAGAATGGGAAGGAATTCCACAAAGCTTCAACAATTAGTGTCCTCAGTTCCTAAACACTTATTAAGTGATGTAATGTTGAGTGTTGTAAACAGGCCACTGTCCCAACTTTTTTGGAACCTGTTGCGTGTGAATATTAGCAAAAAATAATAAAGTATATCTGTTTGAACATTAAATATCTTGTCTTTGTAGCGTATTAAACTGAATATGGGTTCAAAAAAGGATTTGCAAATCATCGTATTCTGTTTATGTATGTTTTTATACAATGACCCAATTTCATTGCAATTGGGATTGTATATCTTAATATATTTAAGTCAGTGTAAATATATGAATTTAATTTAGATTTATCATTAATGCATGAATTTTATTATAAGTCTTGAGGTGAACGAGTGATATAATCTATGCTCTAACAAGACCCTAAAGGCACAGCAACCTATTCCTATTTCACTATGACCTATTAAATGAATAGATCACTGCCAGAATGAAACGATGTGGAATACTTCACAGAATTGAAAAGTTGTTTTCTAAAAAGGAAGATTCACATATTATTTTCAAGACAGTGGAAAAGTAGTGGCTTGTGAACAGGTCCATGATGCCCCTGTTTTAGCCTGATCAGATCTGATGCCTACACAGAATATTTGGACTTGCATTAAACAAAAAATTAACTAAGAAACATTTCTCAGCTACATGTAAACCTTGAGTGGAATAACAGTTATTCTTGTTTCTGTAAAAAGCAGTAAACAAGTATTCCCACAAGGTTTAAACATTTACAGAAACCAAGGGGACAGGCTCTACCATACTAAGTTACTTTATATGTTGTTTAAGTCCTGCTAATTGCTATCTCCTGACTGCTCTGCCATTATGGGTATATCCCAGAAGTGTGTGTTTTGTGAATATCCACAAGCGACAGAAAATGGGGGCTAAAAGTATACTGAAATTGTTTAAATTGAACATATTTATCAAATTATTTCAAATCATATAATTAACAACATAATAATTTGAGTGAAAAGTTGAACCCTTGAAAAAAAGGTTTCAATATTCAGAATGAGTTCATATTTGGTATGTTTCGACTTTTAGATATAATGAGAGCTTGCACTTAAGCTGGCATAAACTCGCAATGATTTGAGCATCTTATGGTGTTCTTGAGTGCTTGGCTTTTCCTTGTCTTCAAGAGCCACCAATATTTGAACAATGGGATTTAGTCCGGGGTAACCTATCAAATACTAATACATTTCACTCAAAATGAAACATTTCACTATTATGATTATATGATATATATTGAATACACTGCATTAAATAAAAAATGTTAACTTGTAGACAGCACTGTATAAAGTACTGTATTTAGATGGATTCTTATTAATGATCTCTATCATACAAACTTGGAACAGACAAACAGTAGCAGTAGAATGTGTGCATCACTTCAGTGACTCAATATGCTATGTCATAATAAGTCATAAACCTACATATCACAACTCCAATTCCAATAAAGTTGGGACGTTGTGTAAAACATAAATAAAACAGAATATGATGATTTGCAAATCCTTTTTAACCCATATTTAATCAAATACACTACAAAGACAAGATATTGAATGTTCAAACTGATAAACTTTATTGTTTTTTCCAAATTCATTGGGAATTTGATGCCTGTAACACGTTCCAAAAAAGTTGGGACAAGGGAAAGAAATGTTGAGGAATGCTCAAATAACACCTGTTTGCAACATTCCACAGGTAATATAAAGAAAGCATCCCTGAAAGGCTCAGTCATTCACAATTGCAAGGAATTTAGGGATTTCATCAGAGAATCTGGAGAAATCTCTGCAAGTAAGCGGCAAGGCCGAAAACCAACACATCACTGTTAATCGCTCCATCTAAAGGTGCAAGCTAAAACTCTACCAAGCTCTGGGCCCAAACTCATCTGAGATGGACTGACACAAAGTGGAAAAATGTCCTGTGGTCTGATGAGTCCACATTTCAAATTGTTTTTGGAAATCATGGACATTGTGGAACCATTAATGCAGAAAGGTACATACAGGTTTTGGAGCAACATATACTTCCATCCAAGCAACGTCTTTTTCAGGGACGTTCCTGTTTATCTTAGCATGACAAAGTCAAGCTACATTCTGCACACGGTACAACAGCGTGGCTTCATAGTAAAAGAGTGTGGGTATCAGAGTGGCCTGCCTGACCTGTCGCCCATTGAAAATGTGTGGTGCATTATGAAGTGCAAAATACGACATCAGAAACCCCCGGAGTGTCGAGCAACTGAAGTTGTACATCAAGCAAGAATGGGAAAGAATTCCACCTACAAAGCTTCAACAATTAGTGTCCTCAGTTCCCAAACGATTATTAAGTGTTAAAAAAAGGAAAGGTGATGTAACAAAATGATAAACATTCCCCCGTCTCAACTTACTTGGAATGTGTTGCAAGCATCAAATTCAAAATAAGTAAATATGTTCAAAAAACTATAAGGTTTATCAATTTGAAAATTAAATATCTTCTCTTTGTAGTCTATTCAATTAAATATGGATTGAAAAGCATATTCTGTTTTTACTTATGTTTAACGCAACATCTTGCAAACTGCATTTAAATTGGGGTTGTAATATGGCATGAATGAATTATTAGTGTTATTAGTTTAGGCAGACAAGTTTTGTGTCAGTTGTGATGCAGTTGAACATTGGTTATTTCCACATGGTTCACAAACTACATTATATACACCATTGCTTTTGTAATAGGGACTGTAATAGTTTTAAAAATCTATCAGTTAATTTGAAAAAGGATAGGTTAAGTCACCACCCAGAACATTTCAGGTGGTGAAATCATCCATTAATAACAAATATATGGGTAACATGTTTGAGAACACATTTAAGCCAATCATAAACACATTGTAAAGATTTCATAATCCTTTAACTCTATGGGGTCAAACCATCTGGCATGAGACTGAATGAGTCTCTCCATGACTCAAAAATGACATTGTTTTAGCATTTGTAAGGAACTACAGACTTTGTCATTGCACCACTCATGACTTGTTGACTTATGATCTTTATTATGCAACGCTGCTCACTTTAAAAAAAAAAAAAAAATATTCATTTTGTCTATGGTGCATGATTTGATTCAGACATGATTTTATTCAGTATTGTATATATAACAATATTACTCTTTTTACTAGCTAATGTTGTGCTTGGGATTTTTATATATTTTTTATTTTTGCAGATAAATAAGGTCATAAGCAAGGCTTATGCTATATATATATATATATATAGTGGATAGCTCTGAGATGTTAAATGTTAAAAGCAAAATGTTCCACTTGTAGTTGACCATAGTGAATAAACACAGAACGCTATGTTACAAACTTTGTATTCCTGTTTAGTCAGGATACGCTTTACTCACTTCATCACATCAAAAGCATCCTGATTAAATTAAAAAGTTAGGTTAAGCACATGCTGGGATAATGTTACAGCACATAAGTGACCAAGGTACAAGCAAGGCCAAGAACATCAACACTTTGGTAAGTACACTGTGAACTATAAATACTATTTACCCACTTACAGTACTTCATGTGGAGCCAATCAGGCAATTGTATATACTTTATATTTTCCTTAGGCTTTGAGTCAGACTTAAATATTGAGAGCATGCTAGCAGAACACATCAAGAAAGCTGCACTGATGGTTGTGTTTCAAACAGTCCAAGTAAATTCAAGACAATTTAACACGTGTAGCAAGCATTTCAGTTAAATTCAGTACAGTATACTGTGTGTTTGCTTTAAGTTAAAAAGAGAACTGCAATAGCATGGATATAGCATATAATAGCATAGCAACTTGTCAGTGAGGACATATGCACTTAGGATGAGTGGCTGTGAAATGAGCAGGCTGGAAACTTTGTTCTTGATTAATATATTGTGTATGAACCTACTGTCAAAAGTCAAGCTTAAGTAATGCCTTTAAGGAGCACTGTTTAAAAGAATAATGTCCTATTATGTACATTTAATATCAAATGAATCAAGAAAACAGTGGTTCTTTACTGAGAATGAAAATGGGCAGTATTTTGAGAATAAAATACTAATGCTTTGAGAAAACAGCAAGAACAAAAACAGTCAAGAGAAGCTCTCGCTAGAGATCTATTCCTTCCAGCACAACCATAAACTACTTTTCACTTTAAACAAACAGTTTCGATTTCAAACTTTTTTAAATGAATAAGATTTATAATAATCTACTGTAGCTGTGCATAACAATGAAGTGTGATTTCCTTTGGTAATGTATAACTTTCCCTCATCTTCAGTATCCATCGTTTTAACACAGTTTGCTCTCGTTTTCAGTTTTTTGTCATACTTTATCATATTATTTATTATCATATTGTGAGATTATTTTCTACTATGATTTTACTCTTGTAATATAATTGTGCTTCCTTTAATGTTTTTTTTTAAACTTATCTTTAACAGTGGAACCAAACAGTGGTGCAATCATCTTATGGCCAAAGTTTTTGCAGTCCCTGAAACACTTAAATTATGTGTTTGAAAGACAAGTGTCAAGTCTTTTATGTTTTGTGTTGTTTTTAGGTTGTTTTGCTGTTGAGGTTAATGTTACAGGCTTAAGTAAACAAATACAACCACTAGTAGGCAGAGTTGTGCATCATTATAATTATACCCAATGACTGCATGGACATAGAAAAGGTTGAAGGCAGTGAAATAATAACAGCTCAGACAAAGACTGAATTTCACAACCATTATGATCTGTTGTGTGGCCACCCAGATGTTCTGTGTCTACAACAACCCACAAGTTGTTTTTTTTCTTAGTCTGGACAGGTTCGACATACGTAAGTTAAATCATATGAATACTAACAGGAAGGAGGTGTGTTCCTCTCTATGTCAAATAAACATTCTAACCTAGAGTGCTACAATTTTAGCAAACAGAGGCTGAGCAGGATTTGAAGACGTTCTCTTGACCACAGAATGTAATTTTCCTATTGTGACGATTAAGGGGTCAGATGCTTAAAGCAATAAAGCAGTTAACAAGCAGTTGGATGCGCAGTGGCACACTGATCACTATGATCATGAGTCTTTGTGAACATCAGCAGATGTAATTACAGTGCCTTTCTCTCATTTTCTGTTACTCAAACACCCAGTCATTATCCAGCAGAAACAAGCATGTGTATCTTGTGTACCCTTTAGAGCTATTTATACATGAAAGTATGTGTCTAAATTGAAGCAGGCACAGAATGCACTTTGCTGAGATGGCATAAAATAACTGCAGTCACAGTCCATCTGATGATTTTTGGATTAGAAAGAAATACATTTTTCAGCCCATACTAGCTCAATAGCTAACAATGGCCAATGTAAAACATAGCTGTATTTATGAATTTACCTTTTCTTTAGTTTCTGTTGAGGAATAACTGAATGAGAACCATAAAGGATTTAACTCAATTTTATTTTGCCTCACATTTTTGTGACATTTGTGTAATGGATAGCACTGTAGAAAAAGTGGCTAGTGCTGTTATCTCTAGTGCTCTAGAGGTCCTAGATTCAGTCCATCCCACCTGTGTGTAGGTTGCGTGTTCTGTGCATTAGTTCTTCTGGTGTCTCTAAAGTGTCCTACTGTCAGTGTGTGTGTGCATGTGTGTGTGTGTGTGTGTGTGTGTGTGTGTGTGTGTGTGTGTGTGTGTGTGTGTGTGTGTGTG
>JAUZST010000202.1:5884-50605 GCA_034779995.1 Parotocinclus haroldoi | reverse complement strand
ATATATATATATATATATATATATATATATATCAAACATAACACAATATAACAGGGGTGCCAGTTAAAATACAATAACCCACCACATCATCATGGACAAATTGAAGGGCGGAATTCCAGCCTACTCCTGAGTCTGAGCCCAAACCCCCTTTCAAATCCCATTTAGATTTTGTCGCAATACCACATAATAATATGTGCCATGCTTGCAAACATAGATAAGTACAGAGACAGATGTAAGTGTATGTAGTAGACAAATGTGAAAGCACTGACAAGATACTAAGTGTGTATCTAAGTGTGAAGGACTAAGGGTGTTCAGACAAAGACTAGGTGCTTAAAATAATACATAATGGAAACCCTGGTTCTGTCCCTATGGGAGCAATAATACCGCCGCGCTTTCCCTCGTACACATCCGTCAACTATATATGCCCCGGGATGTCATCGTCTACCTTTGAAATACTAAATTGCAACGCGAGTGAGGGACCGTACGTTCTTTAAATAAATCGCGACACAAGCGAGGGACCGTACGTTCGTTGACGACATTGGCACCGAATGACGCTGGGGGTCCTACTTTTATAGTAGACCTCCCAAGTGTTTGATATCATGTCGTCAATTAAACACCGGAGATAAACGGCATCACCGGACAGTCTGTAATGGCTACTGGGGCGAGCCGCGAGCGCACCGAGCATCTGAGGTAAACCTCGTAACAAGCTCAGAAGGTTGTAATTAGTAGGTTGTAATCAGCCTGTTGTGGAAGGAGAAAAAGGTCTGAATGGAGCCATGTACACATCATCGTGGCAGTCTGTTATATTATTACATCATAGCATGTAGTCATCAGTAGTAACCTAAACCTTCTTTTTTCAGCAAATGAGTAAGTCCTGGAACTGTACTTTTAAGGCAGTGCTCATGTGCCATTTGGGAACACTGATGGACAGTTTGGTGCTCATAAGATTTATTCTGTGGACAGTATTACACGAGATTGGTTCTGTGAGAAGACCATTCAGAACATGAAAGAGGTGTGGTTATAATTACGTTGAATGTGGCAAAAAAACTGCTTTGAAAGCAAGAAGCTTGGCTATCTGTCAAATGGATTAGAAAACTAAATAAGTGCAGCTGTGCAGTAAGCTCACATGTTGCTGTTTGTTTTTGACGCATTGAGCATTTTTTGCTGCATTAAGAGGTAACATTATGATGCTCCCTCCAAGTTCTGACTCGATCCCACAAACAGTCATATGCAATACTGTCATCAGATAATGCTTTAATAAGTATAACTCCAGCCTGCAAACTGGATTCCCAGGAATGACTTGAATTAATCAAAGTTGCTTGTATTAGCTGTGGGGCACCTTTTTTAAAGTGTTATTTAAAATGTGGGATTTCGTGGGCTTGTGCGTTTGTAGGAATAAAATGAAAAGACAGTTGAATGAAGAGAAGGGAAATGTGAACGACTACAAATATACCTGTAATAAACTAGAAAGTAGTGAAGCCTAAAGGGGAGTAAATTGAAAGTAAACGAGATGGCACTAAATGACTTTAAAGGGAGGTAAATTGTGTTCAAAGCCAGATCAAGGAAAATAGAGATTAAGTTTAACTGAATAAATTAAAGTCAATATTTAAGTGTTATATTATAGAACATGAGAGAATATTTTGATTGTTATAAAGTAAAGAGAACATTTAAGTCATTGAAATTGAAGAATCTAGGATATGTGATTTAAGTTGAATTTGAAGTCTTTACTCGGACTATTATTTGAGTTTGAGGGATTATAAACTTACCATAGTCCCTCTGTTTATGGCAAACATTTTGGGATTATTATTATTAATTATTTTACACCATACACTGTATTGCACATGGAACTGAGTGAATAAACCTTAGCAATTCATTTTCCCTTCTAAAATAGTATATAGGTCTCTATAGCAGATTTCTCATTCTTAAAACCTTAACTACATTACAGGAGAGCCATCGTCTGGTCCTTCTGTTAAGTGATTTTATCTTAACTGCTGCACTTCTTAAACTTTTGCTACTAAGGCAACAAAGGCACCTTGGCAGACAACCATCCACATCATTAGAACAACACAATAGACTGATTACTTGACCTTTCATTCTTGGTTCTTTTTATTGTACGGCCAAGAGGAAGAGTTACTGTTACTCAAACTGTTATTTTGATACAACCTTAATGCATCCTATATAATATTTATTTACTGAATATTGTAGACAATATTCTGTCCCTAGTTTCAGGCTTTCCTCCATGAGTGGGAGATCCTTTGCTGTGGCTGCTCCCACCCTCTGGAACTCTCTTCATTTGTCTGTCAGATCTGCTTCAACTATCGAAAGAAATTAAATCTCTTCTAAAAACTTTTCTATTTACCTTCTCTGTTTAATGTTTAATGTGCCTGCTTATCTTGAACTGTGCATCTTTTTATGTGCAAATTTTGTTTATTTTGTTATACTTGTTGTAAAGCGTCCTAAACTTGTTATTGATCAGACCAACTGATCTGTGATTAGTGGTGAAGCCATTTTCAATAGGTATAATTGTGTGTATTTGACAAAGTTCAGTGAACATGAGCAATATTCTTGCTTTTAGTTAATGCACATTGACTTCCTTGGCTGTATATATTTTCCAGGTGGTGTAACTGTTGGTTCAATCCCAGGTGGAACAGTATGGGTTCTGTGTGGAGTCTACATGTTCTTTCTATATCTATGTAGGTATACTCCGGTATCCACTCACAGTCCAAAGACATGAGAGTATGTGCTTTCTGTCTAGATTTGCTAATGACTTAGATCATATACCAGTGGCTAGGCACTTGAATTTCAGCAATTCTGTCCAGGATTAAGATTTAGATTACATCTAATCCACAATGCACTAACCAAATGTATGTTTGCTTTTCACTGATTTTTGGTATTTATGTGTAATAGATGTGATGCAATTTAGCATATTGTCCCAGTTGTACATTAAAATTGACTGGCTTTTATTGATGGACAGTCAATGTTTTAGGTAAACTCATTTTTTTAAAAATATTTGAATGTAAACTAGGAAGGACATGCCATACTGGCATTTATTTGATGAATGTATAATGTTTGACTAATCTGCAGTTGATCTGTGTCAGTCAGTCTTGCCTCAGAGGGTAAAACCTCATCTGCGTGTGAGCGAGAGTATGTGTGAGAAAGAACACAGGAATAGCCATATAATAATGACTGTCAGTGTGAGATATACATACACATTGTGAATTCACAGACCATATATGCAAGTGTGAAAAGGTGCCTTTGAAATTGAGGATTCTCTTCATTGTCTGGAGCTTCTTGCAAGTAATGAGAAAGTCTAAACCTAGCTTATTAAAACAGCCAGTCTAAGGTGACATATGGGTATGTTCTGTAGCCCTCTGTTAAATCAGTCTAGCATTAACAAACCACGCTTATAATGAACCCCTAATACAATGCCTCAAAAGAAATTCACATTAACACTGCCTGCTTGTTCTCTGAGACTGATTTAGCCTTGCAGAAAAAAAGATTCATTACAATAGAGTCTTGTTGGAATGGTTCATTCCTGCTGCAAAGCAAATGTTGCGTGAGTGAGCCTTTCTTTTTTGGATGGGTAAGTGTACAATGATCCCACTAGAGCTAAAAGATGCTTGTGTACTTCTGTAGCTTGAACCTAAAAACAAATTAGAATAACTAAATGAGCTATGCTTCATGATATATCATTCATTCAAAGTGTTACTCAGTCTCAAAACTAAAAACACTATCTGACTGCTCTTACAAGTATTTATGGTTTTGTGTTCCTCAAAATTTAATTATTTAAGCTATAAATTACTGAGTTGCACTCAATCACATATTCTCAAAAAAGGTATTAGTAATCAAAAATATTCCTTAAAACATTTAAACATTTAAAATAGAATACAGCAATATAGAAAGCAATATAGACAGTAATATAGAAATGAGCTCACTGTGGTAGCCTAGTGTTTAAGGTGCTGGACTATGGATCAGAATGTCCACGTTTCAAATCTCACCTCCACCAAGCCGCGAGTGTTGGGTCCTTGAGCAAGACCCTTAACCCACAACTGCTTGGCTTGAAAGAAAAGTAATTGCTTGGACTTTATCAGATAAGTCTCATTAATGGGCGTCTGCTAAATACATATACCTGTACGTAGATGTATGCATAGGTAGGTGTAAGGGCCTAACAGTAACACCCTTGTACTGGAATTCACAAAATCCCAATTAGCAGTACGCAGCCGCCACTGTTCCTATACTTGTATAGAGAGTAGTTGCAAATTACCCAGTAATGTATTGGTTTTTGTTGACACATGAGCCCTCAGGGTAATTATCTACAAACTGTACTAAGTTTGAACCTGGTAAATTGATGCCTGAGTCAACCCTGGATTTATGACTCTGGTGTAAATTCACACTTGATTAAGGGAGGATGTGGAAGAGATATAAAAAAAAATGGATGACATCTAAGCACATATTGATTGAAGAGGGAGATTGGACCTCAACGCAGGCCATTAGATTTTTAGCCTAAGGCTCCAAACAATCAAAGCTGGTCTAAATTAAATTATGCATTGTGCAATACATTCTTAAATGACAGGAAGCAAAACAAACATATCCAGAGAAGCTACACAGAGTAGTAGTCTAATGGCTATCTCACAGCATCATGGCAGAATCCTTTATGACTATTGTATAAATAAAAGTTTCATCACCCAATATTGTGAGCTCCTTACCCATCTCTCTGTTTATCTTTGTGAATAGATCTTTGTGATCATGCCATGTGTTCTGTGTTTTCACAGCAGCATTTATGAAGTGTTTGAGCCTGCTTGTCATCTATTATTTTTTTCTGAATTCCAGTAATGTTTATTAAGAAGTGTTATCCAGTAGCTGGTTCATGTCAACATGAAGTGAAAGCAATTCTAGAATACTTCTATAAGGTCAACATCCAGACATTTGTATAGTTGTACAAAATTGTATTTTCACAAGAAACTGCATACAATTTTCTTTAACTCCAAAGATGTTGAACAAAAACTAACTGACCAAAACGAAGAATTGTGTTCCATATTTCACCCAGTCAGTTCCTGACATTCCTAACAGCACCAGGAGTTTAGACAGAATTATTTCCTATTATAATTTATTATCATTTTTAAGACCTCATCTAAATGTCTGAACTTGTTAACTAGTACTCATTAGTATCCCTCAAACAAATCTACTCTACTCACTTCGTGCATTTAACCCTGAGGGCCATATGATGAACTTCCACACAATATGTTTCACACTGCTTGGTATGATGACTTCTAATGCCCAAAAAGCCTGGACACGCAACTTGACTCAGATTCATTGACTTGATTGGGTTTGCATGCTTAACTAAAACAATTTACAGTTCTTAAAACAATTCACATAACATGAATGATGAATTATTATTTCCACCAATGAATTGTCTTCTTAAATTTCTCTGAAAACTGCAATTTTACCACGATTGGGAAAGCGAGAGGGGTGAGTCTTTAGTTTTCTGCTATAGCTAAACCAAAAACAATGAAATGTCCCATGCATACTGCATGCAGTCCTTCAAACTGAACATTTTTTTTCTATAATAAATTTCTTTTCTTTTGAAGCTGTGTTGAATTTGTACAAAAAACTAAACCAATAAACTAACTAAACTACAATTCTCTACTGAAGACTTAAGACCCAATATATAAGCACCTTTTAAAATCTGTTATGTCATAATCTTTCATAAACATACCAAAATAAATTGGGTGTTATTAATCTCATTTTATTAACAACAGATATACGGTTTATATATACTCTTCCACTTACTGGGTGAGCAATTGGGCTTGAATATGCAATTCCCATTTCAGGATTACACATACTGATACAATCAGTCCAACCAGTTTCAGTTCCAGAGATGATTTTATGCTACCTGCATTTAAGTGTGCATCTAAGTGTCACACTGAAAAATTCATTAATCCAGAATCCAAATATCGCTAGAATACATATAAATTAGATTAACAGCATTTAGCAGAATCAATTAACCACAGTGACAACTGATCTCTGCACTCGAGGGTCAAGGACCTTTCTGAAAGCCTAACAGTTGCAGTTTGATAGGGATGGGATTTGCACATAACTATATGCTTAGCAGTCCAGAGCATTTTAACTATCAAGCTACCGTAATTCCAATGTACATGAAAAAATACTCTCCATGTTGTTAGGCATTGCAATTTCTCTCAAACTAATTTTCTAATTAGCTTTGTTTGTTAAAAAAATTTAACTTGCTGAAAATGGCATTGAAATGACAGCAGTAACAGCAATAAGTATTTAAAGCTGGCTGGAATTTTGTTCCAAATGTACTGTATTTTCATAAATTTAAATGTTACTGACAATGCAAGGTCGAATGGTGTCCTTAAAATTCACAGAATACTCAATTCTCAATTATCTATTATTTAACAAGTTGTTTGAACTGAAGTCAAAAGTAAGAGCCTTGTTCTCACACATCAGCCCACTACGCATTCTAAGTATGTTTATTTTGTAGTGTTTTTAATGTTTGCCTTTGCTGTGGAAATAAAATAATCAATGGTCATAAATAAATGCTTTGTGCAGCATTGGCAAGAAATAAATGATAACTGTAGGGCAGAAATATTGTTATTGTATTTTTAAGCCGCAGAGCAGATGCTAGAAAGAACAAATAATAGTGACTGAACTTTTAAAAAAGGAATCAGAGCGTAAAGGCTTCTTTTAGGGCAAATGCTATAACCAAACCCATTATTTTATATCCAATGTAGAGAATGTCTACAACCAAAAAAATGACAAAAGCTTAGGCGTATCCTATATCTACTGCATCTTCTTGGTGCAGTGCAATAGTAAGAGTTAGCTGCTGAAAACAGCAGTTCCTGAAGGTCTTGGTTCAAATCCCAAGTGAGTCTTGCAACATGTCTGTCTGCGGCATATTTAATGGAACCTTCAATGGACAGTCAATCAATCAATCAATCAAATTTTATTCATACAGTGCTTTTTACAATGTAGCATTGTCTCAAAGCAGCTTTACAACATTATATTATCTAAAAAAGACCAATCCCAGTCTGAGCAAGCCTATGGCGACTGTGGCAAGGAAAAACTCCCTTATTTAGGAGAAAGAAACCTTGAGAGGACCAAGACTCAGAAAAGACACAGTAACCCTGTCCACGTTGTATCTCTCTATACATGTTCTCTTAGTGAAGTCATAACCTCACATGGCTTCTCCTATCACTGTTATGTTAATGACAAAAAACATTCCTAAACATTTTTCTCCTACAGATGTGCAGGTCTATACATGTATATTAGTATGTTTGGAAAGAATCTCATCATGGACTCATCGTTTGAAGCTAAATTAGAGCAAGACTGAGTTGCTTTACTGGAAATGGGTTCCTTTGTTAAGTTCTTGTCATCTCCGAAGTAAACTCCACTATCACATCCTCTAAGAATGCAAGAAACCTTGGAGTAATCTTTAATAATGACTTGAGCTTCTCTGCTCATATTACCAATGCAGGTGTCTCTTCTACAACAGCAAGAGAATTCGGTGCTGCCTTTCCAGGGAAGCCATCCAAGTGCTTGTCCAGTCTCTTGCTGTATCAAATCTAAATTACTACAGTGCTCATCTGGCAGGTCTTCCCTTGTGTACAATCAAACCCCTGCAACTAGATCAGTATACAGCAGCATGCTTGATTTTCAGTTTACCCCTGTTTTCTCATGTCACCCTACTACTGTGTTCCATTTACTAGCTCCCTGTAGCTGCACACATCGGATTTAAACCCTGCTCCTCATTACAAAGCCAAATATGGACCAGTGCTTTCTTACATAAAGGGACTAATGAACATCCTTTCCTGTACCCTTTGAGACACAAGCTTGGCTAGACCCACAACTAAAGCTCATAGAATGATTCCACTGGATGTCTGAATAACCGAGTCTCTTGCTGTCTTCAAACATCAAGTAAAGACTCATTCTCTAAGCGCTTAAAATAAGACTAAAACTTTACTGTCAAGTAAAAACACTCTTTGTTTGTAGATTCACATACAACAAACTTAACATTGTTTTATTTTCTATGACACTGCCCAGGATGAACAGGATGCCACTATACAGTATTTTCAATACTAATATGAACCAGGGATATTAAAAACAAGTAATTAAAAATAATGCAATACAAATGTTTATGTCAGTATTTATTGTCAGAGACATTGCTTTTGGCTTTTAAAGCCTAACCTTATGAGTGCAAATAAAGTATTAGTGTCCGGACTGATCAAATTAACTGTACATAATTGTTGATGGTAATGAATGATAACTGCATAGATATAGATATACATAGATATAGATGGGACAGCAAGGCATTTTCCCTCAATAGCACAGACATAAGTCTTTAATTTATACTTACACTAAAGGGCAAATCACTGCTCCACCAGACAGTGCAAGCTGTCCAGGCCCTCAAGCTGTCAACGAAACCAGACTCACTTAAACAGTGTGGAAGGATATAAAATACCAAAAAAAATTTATGACTGCTGCTGTAGAGTCAGTTGCTCGCTTCAACACCACATTTTAGGATTTCTCACATATCTTTAAAAGCAGATTAGGTATGTTGGCACTTACAATTGCTGAACATTTTAAGATTTTTTTTATCTGTCACGTATTACATTTAGCAGACACCCTTAGAGAGTGATCAGAGTGATTTACAGCTGATACAATCTTACAATCAAAGCTATTACCCAAAAGACGGTGGCAGCATGGTGGCTCGGTGGGTAGCATCACTGCCTCAAAGCAAGAAGGTCCTGGGTTCAATCCCAGGGTGGGGCAGCCTGGGTCCTTTCTATGTGGAGTCTGCATGTCCTCAGTGTATCTGTGTGGGTTTACTCTGTGTACTCCAGTTTCCTCCCGCAGACCAAAGACATGTGTGTTAGGCTGATTGATTATTCTAAATTGGCATTGATTTGTGTGTGCGTATATATATGAACTTGTGTACGGATATAAACGTGTGTGTTGCTGAGATGGCCACTGGTGCCTTAGCTGCTACGCCACCACAGCCCCACACTCACAGTTTCATGGGTCATATGATTAAATTACCTAAACACTTGATTTAACTTTTACACTACATAAAAGCAATGATATGTTTGTGTCTTTTGACCAACATGGTATATTTAGGTGAACTGCAAATTCCTAAATCTATATAAGTAGTCACAGTGTTGAATATTCACCTGCTGTTCATCGTCTGCCTATGATGCTATTTGTTGTAATACTCCAATTGTATGCTGTATGTATTGTAGAGCAGATATGTAATGTATACACACACACTCACGCGCATGCATGAAAATGATCATATCCTCCAGGACTAAAAACAAATTGCATCTGCATGGTTTTCTTTAGAGTCTACTTTTGTGCTTATTGCCCTCTGTTCCTGTGGGTTTGTTTTGTTTAGGTTTTTTCCAGCTCTGTGAGTCACTGTAGTCTGAAGCTGAAAATAAACTATTCTGATATTGCATGTGTTCTTTATTTGTTTGGCTTCTTCCTCAAGCATTCCTGTCAACAGAATGATGTGTGCATACAGCATGTGTACGTGCCTGTTGGTGAGTGGCAAGCAACAAGCAGAAGCAAACACCAAGAATGGTATAAAATTGGTGGAGAAAGACTGCATGAAAGTATTTTCTGTAAATCTCTCAGCTCAATTATCAGCTCTGTATGGTTTCTGCTGCCAACCCATCTAAATAATTTTATTTTAGCATATTAATGCTTATTTATAACATCAGAGAAAATCAGTGCGAGTTAACATGTACAGTCCTTAAAGAGCTGAAGGTCTCGCCTTCTGAAATGATATGGATATCCATATTGAAATGTGAGAAGATTATTTCTCACATTTAGCTAACACTGAAACTATTACCATTGCATTCCATTAGAGCCTTGCTTTTCAAAGTAATGGAGCTATAGCAATTTTCCTCAAAACGCAGAGTGAGAGTGGCAAGGAAAAAATATGTAAATTCTGTAAATGTTGAATAAATCAGGACCATTCTTGAGTAGCCTTGATGTCATAGATGCAATTGGAGGGGTAAATACATGCAATTTACTGTTGAAATTACTGATACAATTTCATTGTGTCAAAAAATTAATCAATCAATTATGCTGAGACTTGAATTTGAAGATTTAAGTAGAATACATCCTGGAAGGTAGGTTCAGATTTATTTTTTCCTTTTTTACCATACTCATGGTCAGGGATGCAGAAAAATCAGGAGTCTATCTACTGGGAAATGGAATTTGACTCAGTCACAGAATTTGATGCTCAAACATGGGCCACTGTATTTGGCTTGCTAGCCAATTAACAACTAGACATGAAAACAATGGATATTGTCAAGAATTTTGACCCATTTTAATTCCTCAATCACCCTTCATAATCAATATTATTGGGCCAAACTTAAACTTCAAATTTCAGTAGGATGTGAATAATGCTAACATGCAAATAAATAGTGCAGAATTAAGAATTATGGCTGAATTTTAAGTTGCACATCAGAGTAATAGGCAGTTTGTTATTGTTTGTGCCATCTCTGTCATATAGACTTCACTAAGTAAATGTGTTATTAACTGTGTACAGTACATAACCCCTTTTGAGGAAATATTGCGATATTTTAAACCCAAAATGTCTGGTATTAAGTGTAAAAGCAGTAGTGGTATTGAAGAAACAAACCATAACAATGGAAATGAAATGAAAACAAGCGAAGTCTTGAGGCTCACAAGCTTGATGCTAACTATAGTCAACATGTTGGACATGCAAACCCACCTTGAGAATGCAATAGACTTGCATCTAGGGGACCTATATTGATATGCTTGCCTCAGAGAAAAAAACATTGCTAAAATCATCATTGAGGGTAATATTATTTGAATCCAACGTACTTTTACCTGTGAAATGAGCTAATTTAGCAGCAGTTGTTTAGCCTACATGTTGTTGTGCCTGTCAATAACAAAATCTGAGTTGCAAATCACAATGTCACAGTTGAAAGTTCAAAAAGCCTAAATATGACTTAAAGTATCATCGGATTTTCACACTAGTTCTAGAACGGATAAAGAGCAGCCAGTTAAAGAAATGAGACAACATATTATACATGGGCATTTATTTATTTATTTAGCATGTTGATCCATCTCACTTAGCATTTGACTTTATCCAAAGAGATTTAAGAGGTACAATGGTTCAGCTGTGCAGTAATGCTCGGCAGTTGATTCACCACCATAAACCAGTGCCAATGACAGAAAGCTGATGAAGCGTAAAATTTATTTTTGGGGACAACAATGCACAGATCATTCATTTGGCTACCATATATGAGCCTTGTTCACCTACACACAGTTAAGGACAGACTTTATGTTGTGGAAACATTTAGGTCCTGTGTAGAGGTCTTTAAAAAAGACATGGACACACACAGCATGTAATCAATAGCTTTCCCTATTCTTACACACTAACCATTAACATTTAATATAAAGTAACCTTGCCTTCTCAATAACTCACATTGATTTGTTGTTGCTTAAATGCTCAGACCACACTCCCATTCTTTTTAAAAATGTCTATTTCTGCAGGTCACCGTACAGTTTCTTTTCTCAAGGGATGCTGTCACATATAGTTCAAAGGAAGCATTAGTATCTCAACTATAAATTAAAACGCATGTTCTCAGGCATCTGTATGCTGAAACTCAAACCCATTACTACCATACTGTTATTGCCAGGGGTAGTAATAAAATATGTTACTTTACACACAAAGTCAGAAGAAAGTATTTAATTTAGTTAAAACAATGTCATACCTGTTTGTGGGTCAACAGAGAAGTAGGGCTGTCCATGCAAAATGCTGTACACCACCCGTGCACTGTTTCCATAGGTGGGGTCATCAGCATCTGTTGCTGTCACTTGAAATACTGACGTGCCTAAGGAAAGACACACTGGTAAATCTGAGTTATTCAATACAATGACACAGATATAAGCAAGTAAGCAAGATGAGTGGTATTTTAGTACCATAACCCAATATTAAAGGCACTTGCTCATGCTATTACAATCAATGATCGAAAACCTTCATGTGAATAACAAAACTCTGAAGAGTATGTGTCAGTGTAGTGGAATTATAGTTAATAATGTTTAGAATTATATTTTGCCTCTACCTAAACCCTCTACATCTCTCTGATCAGTAAGTCTAAACTTCTTAATCAGGGGTCAGTGATAAGGCAGTGTGCCTTCAGAAATGCAGTGTGAGAGAGCAGAAGGCTTTTAACGCATGAGCTTACAGCTAGAGACATTTGCTAGGCAATGATCTGAACATATGAACACACAGGTGGGCAAGTCAGTCCAATCTGCAAATAACTGACAAAAGGGCCTATCAGGTTACAATAGCTAAAACCTAGCTAGCGGTAACCTAGCAGTTTAGGTAATGGGCTATGGACCTCATGGTTCAAGGTTCAAATCCCACCACTACAAAGCTACCACAGTTGGGTCCTTAAGCAAGGTCCTTATTCCACCATTGCTTGAAGTGTAAGACCATGAGTTGTGTTGATAAGAGCATCTGCTAAATGTAAATCTCCTGTGTGTGAAGAGTTTGCATACACTGCTCACAAGAATTAGGGGATATCACATTTTGTATTCCCTAATTTTTGTGAACAACATATTTTATACCTGTTTCTCCATGGGTTCCTTCTGCCGACTGTTTTTCATCTGACATTCCAAAAACATACACTATCTAGAAAGGTGTATATAGTATATATTGTGGACCCCACAATTCAAATTATTGAGCTTTGCTATTTCAGCCACACTCACATAAACATTCATAATAATACGTTCATAATATAAAGCATAGATTTCTGAATTTCTGAATAGACCATTAGTGACAGTAAAATGGGCTGTAATGAAGACCCCAGCCACTCTCAGTACGAAATATTTATAGTTTTGCACTTCCAACAAGCAAGTTCATTATCTTATTTCCCTGCTATCTTAATACAGTTAATAGAGAATTGGTTTGCCAACTTTGATTGAGAAGGACAGGACCTTGACTTCAGCTCAACCAGACACCACAGAAATGCACTGAACAAATTTAGCTTATTGTGAAACATAAAAGGCTGAGCTCACAGTCATGTATAGTGTATATTAAGACAACTGCTATCCCTAAATTGACCAATGCGAGTCCTTAGTTCCATCCTGGACCCTGAATTGGATTAAGTCAGCAATGAAATAAAAATGAATGAATGTGTGTAAAATGCTAATCATAAATTGCTAATTGCTAACAACTGTTGTTCATTTTCACTGTTTATTTTCCCTATTGTGTAGTTGTAGACAGCACTGTGCATCTCAATTAAGATTTACCTAAACCTTTTCCTTCACTATATATTTGTATTTTACTAATCACTGATATTTTTTTTTACCTATTCGTCCATAACAAATGTATTATTGTATTTGGTTTTAATCTTCTATTTTTTCCTATGACAGTCAGGTAAAGAAAAGTAGAATTGATTGGCATGGGTTAAATTGAGTTTCATAAAATTAATATTTCCTATATCTTTTGTCTTGATTCATTTTATTACTCTCGCCTTTCACAAACACAGGTCACATATCATGCTTTATTCATTGCCCATACTCTTCCCTGCACTGCAAATTATTACTGGGCAATGAGCTCAATCCATCCACCTATCTATGCAGTCTCATGTTGCCGTCACTACAATGTTCTGAGGTACAATTGAAGACTTAGGGACAACACAGTTGTGGCATGTCTGCATTGAAAAGTATACTTTGAGATTGCACAGTTTGGAACCATGCAGGCACATCTGATGGCAGTAATCACTGGTTCCCATGCTTCATAGAGTGGTAGTTTATTTCAATTGGAATTGTTTGCTTTTTTGTTAAACTCCAAATCTAAGTGAGAATAAAACTAAACATTTCTGACACAATTTAGTAACTAGGGGGAACCTCATCTGACTAATGTTCAGTTACTAAAAGCCTTTAAATAGTGCATGAATTAAATAAAGGTGAAATTATTATCATTATGATATATATATTGTTCCTAGAATGTATCTAGTTTTTGTTAAATGTTGTTCAAAAGCATATTGAAGAATTATTAATTAATTGTCCGTTTGAGACTGAAAGCTTAATAAAGTCACAGAATGCAGAAATTTAAAGTATAAACATATTTTTTTCTTGGATTTCTCAGGTCAGGTACAATTCTGCATTAACAAGTTAAAGTGTCTCCAATGTCAGAGCACAGAGAAATGCTCAGATTGCTGTAATAAAACAAGTAACTTGAATATCTGAGGCAAATTCAGGACCTGTAGCTCACATTTAAGCTCTGTTTAGTCAATTTATAAGAAGTGTTACATAGCTGTAAATGTGTTCAATCAGAAAACATACAAGTTATGTGGAAGCAATAATACAGGACCTTGTTATGTGTATGATAAATATAACGAGTCAACAAGCTGTCATTGCAATAATAATTAAATAACTGAAATTACATAAGTAATTTAGTCTTAAACACACTTTAATGCTTTTATAAGATTACAGGTCAGACTGTACTATATGTGATGATTTAAATCAGATATTGGCTAAAATCTATAAAGGACCGGACGATATCATGTGTCTCCATGCCTGAATATACTGTGAATAATGGAAATGGACAACTACTGCTTGCATCATCAAACTAAGAAGAATTACATGGTCGTATGCTGTAATAAAGGTGTATAGTTGAGTCCAAACAATCTTTGTTTTGTTACTGAGCAACACCTGGAAACTGTAATTCAGCTCTCATTTTGGTCCTGATTAAACTGATACATCAGAAACACATTCTGTGCACTGACACAAAACCACTACTCATTTAAACAGCATGTTATGTTTGTGTTTCACCACTGCAACCACATTTTCATTTGCTTTTTTCATAACGGTGACTTTTAGGTAAGCCTCATGGTAGATTTGATTTCACTCTTAGATTTGATTCAACATATCTAATATTGCCAGAACTGTGCCAGAACAGAGCCAACCACAGACTGTGGTACCCTAGCGGTTAAGGTACTGGACTCTGGACCAGACGGTCTAGGGTTCAATTCCCATCTCTGCCTAAAACTGAAACTGACACCTTGGGCAAGGTCCTTAACCCATGAATGCTAAGATTGTGGAAGTAGCTCTACCTAAGAGCAGCTGTAAATGTAAACATTGTATTTTAATGACAAGCGATTATTTATTTTCATTTTTGTGCCTTGTTTAATAAAATGTTGGTTCATTAACTTAATTAAATCAATACGTATGAGCTTTTGTTAATAATTTTGTATGCAAAATAGCACTACCATAAATGCTTTAGGCCGAGACATTCGTAGCTTACTGTATATCTAATTGAAAAATTCAAAAATAATATTTGTCCAAAATGTCCTCATCCTCTACCCAGCTTTGCAGTTAGTACATTGCAGTTGGTAAGGTAACATTCTCCTGGAATTCACCAAACCCAGACTGACCAAAACTGAGAAACATTGAGAGAGCATTGCTCCAGATTCCTTGTTCCACAGATCCCGCTTCCAGTGCTCCAGTGGTGGTGTGCTTTTCACCAGTGCATCCAACCCATGGCCTTGTAATGGTGATGTAAGGCTTTAATGCAGCTGCTTAGCCTTGAAAACCAATGTCTTGAATCTCCGAGTGCACAGTTTGTGTGCTGATGTTAATGTCAGAGGAAGTTTAGAACTCAGTGGTTGACTGGTGATTTTTATACACTATTAATTGTACATGTCCTGTCACTTTGTGTCAAAATTACAGTGGTTCCTAAACACTTCCACCTATAAATAATATTGCTCGAAGTTGATTGTGGCATGTCTAGGAGGGGAAGGAACTGCACATACTAACTTGTTCCATCTGTGGTTTCCTCTTTCAATACCACAATCAAATACACCAAGCTATTTAGAGCGACCTGTTCTTCTACAGATGTTTGTAAATGCAGGCAGCATAACTTGATTAAGGCTTGCATCCCAATACATTTGTTATATATAAGTAGTTATATATACTGTAGTTAGTTGAACCATCTCACAATAGCCAGAACACCTTTATATTTTTAAACCCATACTCAGCAAATGGTCCTCGGAATCCAATAAAAATCCAGTAACAGAGGGCTACCATACATTCAGAAATATTTATTTTCTCTTCATATAAACATGGCATCATAAAATAAATAATGTATGCATCATGCTTCATAACTGTCTGTAACACAAAATTATACTATAGACTTACAGCAGAGGCAGCATATTACTCACAGTAAATGCAATCTGATTTATCTGTTTGTATTTTATATTGTTCAAGTCAAGATTTAAGGAGAGCAGACTGGATCCAGTTAAAAATACTCAGAGATCCCGCGGTCCATGTGATGTACAAGAAAACAAAACCCACTGGACCATATTAACGTCTGCTCCATAGAACGGTTCCTACACTTGCATGTTCATTGTAGGCACTTTTGATATAGCATAGTTAACACTATAGTTAACACATTCCTCCCTGACACTGTATCAATACTGTCTGTGACTTGGGCCACAGTAGAGATGTGTTGGGTTGGACCAGTGGGATAACTTAACAAAGTCACTAATTTCTATAAGAGCCATTGGTTTTGATTACTCTCTAATATATCCCAGATCTTGATGCTCGGGATTGATTATCCAATTATCAGGTTATATTGGCTATACTGAACTAAACACAAAAAGGGATACCAACAATTTTTACACTTTAAAGTTTTCTATATATGACTAAAATAACAAAATGGCAAAAATAACCTCAGATCTCTATGGGCTATAGTGTTCGGTGTGATTGCTTGAGTGCCTGGGCATGCTCATTAAAATCAAATCATATGTGACAGTCTAGACTCATGGAAGTTAGCTGAAGCAGGTGTCTGCACAAACATTAATGCACAAACACTCATACACAATGCTTCAAACAAGTGTACTTAGAGACCTATCAACAGCAATATGTGAGGATAGTTTTGTAAAGTACTCCTGCTCTTTCACTACAAACATGTTATAAGGGCAGATGGATAGCTCCAGTAGAGCACACTCAGACAGATACAGGACAAAGGCAGAGTACCTTATTTTTTACCTTTCTGCCTCTCCATGTTTCAACCACTTGTTCAATAATACAACTTTCCCTGACAAACACCTTATTAATAATGATTAATCTTCCATGATCTTGTATGATCTCCCAGCTAAAGTATTTAACAAGTAGGATGGGATTTAGCTTAAGACATGCATTACTGTCTGTAACTGAATTTAGGTTTCAAACAATATATAATTAAACATTAGATATTTAACACTTATAGGTTATACACTATAAACCCACACATTTTTTTTCTTGTATTGATACTATATGTATGGTTCTCCTTCTCCAGGTCAGGTTGCCTGGAAACCAAGTCTAATGTTGGTCCTGCTGGCCCTACAAACCTTAAAGTACTGATATCAGCCTCCAGCTAATTAAAACAAACAGCACAATGCTTATCAGTAATGAGTCCACCTGTCAGCCAAATATAACCACCATAGGGAATAATCCCTTTGACCTTAGAGGAATGATCCTATTCCTACATCCTTTATTGGACATAACTTACTTACTATGCTTTCTTTGTTATGCCTGTCATGCTGTAACCTAGAGGTCAGGTTAACAGGTCATGGTGTTCCAATTAATAGGTTGCCTATAGGTATGACTCACTGAAATGCACTATATTAAAGGTTAGCATCATTACATGAGCCTTAAAGATAAACTAAGACCCAAGACCACTTTTGCCCAGTGGTGAAAATGTCACTAAGTCAGGTGAGTCACTAAGTCACAAACTCACTGCCAACAAGTCTATTGCCTAAAGTTTTACAAACTGCGAACATTGTTAGAAATACAAGTTGGAAGTGCATTCACCATGACACCTTAACTCTTACGCAAATGTTTGAGTAAAATAGCATTTGAATAAATAGCTTAACAAAGCCGAATTAAACTACTCAGAGGAATTAAAATACATATTTGATCCACTAGTGTATCCAAGTCCTTAGAACCTGATCATTAAAATTGCCCAAAATACTGAATGTAAAACTTCAGTCTTTTTTTCCCCTTGGGAAGTTGTCTTTATTATTTATCAATTAGAAAATCAAAAGATCAAGGGTGCTCAAACAGAGTATTGTACATCGAGCCTGTACATCTATCCATCTTGTATTATACCTTGTAGTTTTTTTGTATTATACAAAGGTGAAGAATTGTAGCTTTTAAATCTTGCGACTGTCAGCAGGGGGAAAAGTAGCATAAATGACATTTAATTGTACACATTTTAGTGGAAGTAGTGGGTGGAAGCAGTAGGGAGTTTACCTTTTAAAGTTGGTGTAAATACAAAGTGCAACCAAGAAAAATCTAAGTGCAAAAATGCCTTCTGTTGTTTGTACTAAAAATGGAAATATGAATAGGAAAGAATGCAAGTGCAGGAATTGTTAGCATCACCTGTAGATGTGTGTGTGTGTGTGTGTGTGTGTTTGTGTGTTTCATGTGTGTGTGTGGTTTATATTTCTCTTGAAATACAGCTCTCAGAGACTAGAAAACAAAATATCTATTTACGAATATGGCTCAAGAAATTTGCTTCATTAAGATGTTAAGAAATGTGTTGAAATGTGTATAGCCCTTTATTTTTTCATTCTAAGAGATTATGTCAAAGCTTAGTCATCCAAAATGACTAGTGGATCATTTAATGTGGTGGCACAGATTTTAAATTTCATATGGAGTATTGCTTATTACATCCATTATTAATCAAATTAAGCCATGGCTATGACTTAAAGTGTGGGAAAAAGTCCTGATATTTAATAATAATTGAGATAGATTTTCATTCTCGCACAATAATCATCTAATTTCCACACTTTACTAACTAAGAAATGATATCTCCATGACTCTGTTGTTTTAAAATTTATGTTAGAATTAGAACTTAATTTCCAACAATGGGAATGTGGAATAGCTCGTAAATTTCTCTTGCATATTGTGGTTTAAGGGCCTTGCTCAAAATCATAATTGTGGCAGCTTAACAGTGCTTGGGACCTTCTGACCCACTGTTCAGTAACTTAACCTTTTGATGGTCACTCTTAACTTCACAGTTCAGCTGTTTTACAACTTTTCATTCTTAATTATTAATCTATAACTTAATATTCTCCTGTCATGGATGTTATCTATGCAATCAATAACTATGTTTGTGAGGTTAAAAGAAAATAATGTGTATGAGGTTAACTCAGTTTTCAGTACAGTTTTTTAGACCAACTGCCACTGTTTACCGATATAGTATTAAGAATTATCCTATTAGAGCAAATACAAATGAATATAAAAAGAACAAGCATAGGGCAGTTCCTCACCGACTTCTGACCTCTCAGGCACAGATGTGATGAAAGGGCCTTCAGGAAATTTGGGGGCGTTGTCATTAATATCTTGTACTTTAATTATGAACTCTGATTCTGGTTCCAAAGGCTTGTTGGTGTTGATGTCAATAGCCTGAGCATGGAGTACATAGTGCGACTTCTTCTCCCGATCCAGACTCTTTGTGGCATGGATATCCCCAGTTACTTCATTAATGATGAAAATGGTTCCTGCTCCTTCCCCACTTAGAATATACCTGACAGAACCATCTCCTTTGTCTGAATTAGAATGAAGCTGAAAGAAGAAACAAAGAAAGAAGAAATAAAAAATACACAATATTTTAGTTAACACTATGCTGCTGTGTGATATTCCCAACAAATTGATAAATCACCTAAATTAATACATGGTTAATCTTGTAAAGTAGACAACAATAGAGAAATTCTCATTGAAGCTTTAAAACTGGGCAATAAAATATTCTTTTGCATATGGAAATCATGTATTTAAGTAAAATGATACAGAAACATTCAAGAGGAAGTACAGAAGAAATATAAAGAATCTTATTAATAATGACTATGAATAATATTACACTCAATCATAACCATATTTTTTCAGCTGACTGATATAAGGCTTAACACCAATGTCAAAACTGATGAATGGTTGCTTTGACATTTAGATATCTGTGATGTTCACATTTAGAAAGGTACAATCTTTCTATCTCTCTCCTGCACACGTACACGACTTTCAAGCATTTATTGACATAATATTATTATAGATAATAAATGCTGCAGCTACGCTTTACTCCATAATCTTGGTAACATAAAGCAAATGTTTTGGCTCTAGTAGTACATACTACTACTACTACTACTAATAATAATAATAAAAGCAATTTTCCTGATGGGGACTAGAAAAATATCACCATGTCATAAAAATTGTAAAAAGAAAATTCTATATTCTCAACAATATAAAAATTGATATCAAACACATGTGTGCATGAAAAGAAATTTGGCATATTTAATGTCTTACCATATTTCACAAGCTACAATTCCACAAATAAAATGCCTAAAACTATATGTTTTTTATGCCATGACACAGTGCCGTGGTGGCTAAGTGGGCAGGACTGTCGCCTCACAGTGAGAATGTTCTTTCTGTGGAGTTAGCATGTCCACGGAGGTTTACTCCAGGTACTCCAGTTTCCTCACTCAATCCAAAGACATGCTTGTTAGGCTAATTGACGTTTCAAAAAAGTGCCCCTAATGGGTGTGTAAGTGTATGTGCACTATGACGGATTGATTGAGAGCTGCCCCTACATTGCACCCTGTGCCTCCACATCCGTATTGGTTAAGTGTTTAAGGAAATTAATGGTTGAATGTATCATTCATGACACTGATACATTGCTGTGACTGTGTACATGTACCTGAACATGCATGCGTTATACAGCCAAACATTTGTTGCCACTCATTAATGACCTCCAAAAACGAGTATTAGAATGTAATTTTTACTCCATTTGACGCTACAACAGCATTTACTCTTTAAGTGAGGCTATTAAATATACTGCAAATGTGTGACATGGATCCAAACACTTTATGATATATAGCACATAAATAGAAAATCAAATTGACCCCTGCTGTTGCTGTCAGTGTAAAGGTTGGTGGTTTTCAAGTGTATGCAAGTTTCCTCCAGATGGTTGGTTTTCAGAGAGCCTCTGAGAAACACTGGAAAGTAGACTGGCTAATCTAAATTTCCAATATATGTATCTAAATATCAATGCATGGGTTGTCCTGGAAAGGAAATGCTAAACAATTTTCATTACAGTTTTCGAAGAATGTAAAGTTTTCTTTAGGGAGTATGTATGCTGCACATAACAATGTTCTTCTGTTTTTTTCCATCACTGACCTGCAGGATAAAATGTAGACAACAAGACAGCACTTTAAACAATAAAGTATGCCATGGCAAACTTACACTTTCAGATAGCATTGTTCATTTATTTATTTATTTTTCAGAACCAAGTCATTATAAACTAAAGCTACAAAAGGTAATTGTTTTCAGTATGTCAAATATTCAAATATGCAGGAGAATTATGCACTGCTCTCGTGTCTTGTCGTTGCTATATCGCATCGAAACTGTTTTGTAAGTCGCTCTGGATAAGGGCGTCTGCTAAATACTGTAAATGTAAATGTCAGACGGTGCTTCACAATGAATATCACTTTTTCACTTTTCTCCCCAGCCTGTACGTGGGTATATTAAGCAATATTTACTAAAACAATTTTCATGGTTATTAATTGCCGAATTTCTTCCAAAGGTTTTACTGAAGCAGTCCAGTGTCTCAATTGTATCCATTACAACAGCCTAATTACTCAACAAAATGCAGGCAAACCTCTGAAATAATAATAATAATAATAATAATAATAATAATAATAATAATAATAATAACTAAATCAGATAAGATGTGAACCTGATGTGTTCATAACATTATAGGAGTACAATTTACCCTTAACTACATTTTGTGGCCACATTATTATGACAAACTGAGAACATAATGCTTTCAGACAGTGAGGTAATGAGATCAAAAACACTGAAATATTTAATAAAGCAAAGACATATTATTACTAACAATAACTCATTTTCTCCTATTCAGTCTATTCAGACAAGATAGCATGTCTACTCTAGACATCCTTGCAGAGATTACTAATTAAGAAAAGCAGAGATAATTGCAGAGCGAAGCCTCTGCCAGAGTGAAATGTCCTCTCCTTCTGTAAACACACACTCACTAGTCAGTAATTAGCTAAAGGGTCAGAGCGCAGGCCACAGTCAGATAGTCTGCCATCATAAATTGTTAGGTTAAAGTAATGAGAAGTCTGTAAACACACATCAGAAAATCTGGAACAGAGAGAGAAAGACAGAAGAAGGGTTTGAAAACTAATGTACAATGAGCTTGTTGTAGGCATATTGTTACTGCTTTGAAAGATGTCCAAATTAGAAAATAAAGGAATGTTTTACAGGAACTCATTTTGTTTTTGCTCCCATTTTTTATGACCTGAACTCGAACATGTAAGACTTTTTCTGTGTACACAAAAGGCCCTTTTCTCTCAATTATTGTTCACAAATGTGTCTAAATCTGTGTTATTGAGCACTCCTTTGTAGATAATCCATCCACCTCACAGGTTTGGCATATCAATATGATAATTAGACGGATTAATTATTGTACAAGTGTACCACAGGCTGACCACAATAACAGAGCACTCTGAAATGTGCAGTTTTATCGCACAGCACAATGCCACAAAAGTTATTAAGTAATTAAATATTCATTTCTCTACCAGCTGTCTCCAAAGGCATTTCAGGGAATTTGGCAGTACAGCCGGCCTCACAACTTAAGATTGTGTGTAACCACACCAGCATAGAAACTCCACACTCAGAATCTTTACCTCCAAGATCATCTTGACAGCATATTCTAGTTCCTCATAATATCCAGGTTTACAAAGTCGTTGAAGAGGAGTGGACCAACATTTCACAGGCCGTAATCAACAACCTGATCAACTCTATGCAAAGGAGATGTGTTGCACTGCATGCGGCAAATGGTGATCACACCAGATACTGACTTTTTATTTGACCCCCTGGACCCTCCAGTACAGTAATTTTGCCAGCCTAAGGCACACCTGTGCGATAATTAGGATGTCTCATATCAGCAAAGGAGAAGTGCTCACTAACAAAGATTTAGGCAAATGTGTGAACAATATTTGAGAGAAAAATGCCTTTTGTTTATATAGAAAAAGTCTCAGATCTTTGAACTCAGCTCATGATAAATAGGAGCAAATTTGAGCAAGTTTGTGGCATTCATATTTTTGTTCAGTATAGTTTAATTTGTAGATATGCAAACGTGGATCTAAGAATACAGTATTTATTAAATGTTTGATTGATTAAATCACATTCATATTTATTCACCATATAGCCAGTTGCATTTGATATGGTGGTGCAAGAGCTTAATGTGGTCATCTTACAGATACAAAAAAAAAAATTTCTGCTTCTCTCCTGACCTGAGACTCCATGTGGGTTTATCATTTAGATCACAATATTTCCACACATACTAAAGTACAATAGATTAACTAGTCAAGAGACTGCCCCAGTGTGTTTGACAAGTATCATGATATTGGTCCTGTATGTTGATATAATGTTAAATATGTAACCGATGTCCTTCCAGTTACTTGAAACTTAGGTTATACTGCCTCCGGCCACTAGGGATTAGTGCTGAGCTAGGGGTCTGGTTATCAAGAATAAAAAGAGTGAGCAGGCTAGAAGGCAAACAAAAGTCCTGAGTTGAGAAAACTGTTTTCAAGCTCAATGTAAGCATATTTATCTCCTTTTGTTGGTAAGTTTTAGATGATATAGGAAATGTTTGTGGACCTGGGACAATGATTGATCTTACTGATTGATCTGGTTATGATTATCAACCAGAAGGACTTTTTGTGTATGCATGGTGGCATGATTGTGGAGTACTGTTCCAACTGGTGAATGCTGACTGGATTGTTTATCAATGATCAACAATATTATGAGCAAACTATAGAGGAACTACAATTCTCCAGGCCTCATCCAGCTCTACAGGCCTCATCCAGCTCTACAGGCCTCATCCAGCTCTATAGGCCTCATCCAGCTCTATAGGCCTCATCCAACATTACGATCCTCAACTGCATCATATCTCTTCTCTACGTGCCCAGTACAGGATTAAAATGGTGAGATCAAACCAATTTTCCTTAATCAAGGAACTATGCATTGGGTCATACATGGATTATGTTTGCATGTGTTTAAGGATGATAGAGACTGAGTTCTCTGTGGTAAAAAGGTTGTATTTTGTAATTGTTTTTGTCTTAGGTGGTATGAATCTGGCATGTGCCTTTAATACATGCTTTGTGTACACTATCAATTACAAAAGTAAATAAATCTGTGCAAAGTATATGACATGATAGGTGGACCCTGACTCATTATTGGTAATAGGGCAAAAGGGAAAATTTTTAGCACCGTTACAAATAAATAAACAAATCTAGCAGGAGGCAAGAAACCAGATACATTGGGATACTGGAAAAAACTACACTTAATAATGCAGTCATAACCAGTTTGTTGTTGTTATCAGATTAATAATGTGGTTACGTAAACAGCATAATTCTGATTATCCAGATCAGATTAAAGTCTAAAAATCAGATTCTGAAATCAGTTGCCAAAGTCTTTTTTGATTTAATGCAAAATATTTTCTTATAAAGTCACTCAGAAACACTGGTAGTTGCAAGTTGCAGGTTTATATGACTTGTTTGTGCAATTGCTTATTTGGGCTCGCTCCCCTATTCTTTCCCTCACCAGTATTCCAGCAAATCGGTTTTGTTCAAGCTCTAAAGTATGGAAAAAATGATATATATTATTTTTAACTGATCATGCAGCCACTCAATGTTATTGTAGTTGGTTATTGTAGCATGTCTTTGTTTTTCTTTTCTTTAATTGTTTATTGATTGATTTAATATTTTTAAGATATTTTATTACTTGTAAGGGTTTGTTTCCATAGCCATTGTTAATAGTTTCTCTTGTAGGATCTGGCAGCTATGTAATTAATCACAGCGCCCAAACACTTTTTGGGCGACTCTTAAATATCTGCTTGAGAAACTGTGATTACCAAAGTGCATGTAAACTTGTTTATAGGATTTACTGACAAAATCAGATTTTCTGCAGTTTAAGAATTCTTAAGTGTAGTAAAGACATTAATTCACAGTGGAAAGGGCTCAGGTGGCACAGACGTCTAAGATGGCTTTGTGGCTAGCCCACCAATGATTTTTTTTCAGCCAGATCAGACGCTGCATTAACATATGATTGGTTGGAAGGAGAACCTGGAGAACTAGCAATAATTTATACCCAGTTTTGGTATCTTTTGGGGATACATGCCAATGCGCCACTGAGAATTAAATTCAAAACACTTTGATTAAATTACAGGATGGGATGGCTGAATTCCTTACCATAGTGTTCTCAGCCACCCTGTCTTAAAACCATCCAGCTAGGCCCTGGACTCTCTTGTCTGCGAGAGCACATAAATTTCACTTAACCTCAAGTCAGGGTTCTAATTTGTCTGCTGACTTACTCAGGAACAGGCTAATATATCACACTATCTTAACAACAGATCCTTAGTGCTCAGCCAATTCCCTTGATAATGCCAGGAAATAAAAGTGTCATTGGGTCAATGAGGCCAGTGCTAACTCAACAACTGTGTTGCATGTAACCAACCATTCAATCAATTTTTGAGTTATGGAAGAACATGTTGGTTGTGCAATTACAATGCCATATATAGCATGGAATACAAGAGCTGGTCTTGATGCCTGACCTAAACAAAACACTAGGGAACACTTGGACACACCTGATTAACATACTATACAGTCGATTCTGGTTAATCGAACCACATCGGGATGGGATCGTTTTGGTCCTACTAACCGGCTGGTCCGTTAAATGAACATGCCCTATGTTACAAGATGGTACATGCTATGTAACATATTAAATGTTTATTAAACTTTTATTGTACAATTATACACATATAGCGAACGTACAAACAAGATCTACTGTTGCTTATGAACTTTGTTCATTGAAAAATAAATTTGCAACCAGGTTTTTCGAAACGATCTACAACACAATGTATAGATACTCAGCATGCGAAGCATAATACTGTAAAAAACAAGTTCTTACTAAATTCCAGTCAATGTTTGAAGAACTTATCCAGTGTGGTCTGACACGTTTTCTTGACGGACTGCACTTGAACAAAATCAAGAAAGTGTTGGGAGTGTTCTCCTCCTGCTGGTTTTGCTCTTGTCAACACAACTTTTCGGACTTCCTGACCTTTGATAAAAGCATAAATTCTCCCGGGGATCCCAAAAATCCTCCCATAAATCACTGATTTTCTTTGCATCCTCTATGTGGCGATTTGCTCTCACGTTCTTTGGTCCGATTAAGCAGCATTTTGGTCCAAATAAGTAAATAACATTACACGTTTGTACTTGTTTGTTTTTGTACTTTAGGATTTGGTCTGAATAAGCAGCTGGTCCCATTAAACGGATTCGACTATACTTTTGGTCTGGACTGTAAATGCTTACACAAAGCATGATGTTTTATCACTTAATACTTCAGAAAGATATAGTGTGGTTGGACATCTGAAAGGAGGACAACTTTTGTTTGCATAAAATGATTGTAGAGCAAGCTTTTCAAACTTGACCTGGAAGTAGTGGAACTACTACACAACTACACACGCATATGCATGTACTGTATCTTCCATCTTGCCTGAGTGTCTGGTGCTCCTAGTGTCAGGGACTGGGCTTTTATTCACCTGACAGAGATAAATCATGGCCCTTACAAGATTAGACCACATGTTACAAGATAAGACCAGCTTAGCTTGTTTATGGAGATGCTGGTCATTTCCTGTGATAATGGCCACAGTAACCAAACGGTCTCCACAGTCATCAGATTTCAATACATATGAAGCACCTTTGGGATGTGGAGAATTGAAAGATCCGCATCAAGGTACGGTATGGAAGAGTGATTTAAAACCTTTCTGGTAGGTGGATGGATGGAGTCGAGTACTCAGATATACATTTTGAGTCCAGTTATTATATGAAATTTGAGTAGCATCTACACTTTGGTTTTTATTAAAAATGTCTTTGATTGTCGGTGATATGTGGAGTCTTTCTTGCCTTTCTTTGTCTTAGTGCATTTTGTCAGTCCATGCTTTAATGTGAGAAAGGTATGACAGACCTGACAGACTGGAGTGTTCTCCCCCTTAATTGGGTGGGAGTGGGACATTTTGTGAATGCCCAATGCAGCATCTTGCATACATAATTTGTTCCCAACTATTTCCAGATACATTGTTGTTTTGCTTTGCCTATAGTGTGATTGGCCTCAGATTGGTGTCATGGCTGTGCAGCTGACATCATGTAATTTTGGATGCAATTCTCTGAAGAATTATTTTGGCCACAAAGAAGTAAGGTGCAGTAACAGTTTGTGCAAGATGGAAACATCCTGAACAAGGCAGCAATCATAAGTGTCATTTATTCATTTAATAACATATATTTAAGACCTGTTTACTGAATTTGAGGAATCTAGAGAAAATTTTACATACACTGTAACCAAAATCATACCATGTTCACATGAACTGCTCACCCATCGATCAAGCATTGCATTACATTTCACCACAGTGAACAGATGCTCATGCCCTAACGTACTGAAAAGGAAAAAAAAACACCATGCATAAAAGGATGAGACTAGAAAGACCAAGTGAAGCCTTAGTAACCCTGTATTTTATTCTTCTCGAATACATTAGATCCATTTCCAGCTGAGAGAAGAGAGTGCTCTGTCTTATCCTTGTCTATACACTCGGTTTACTCCGTATGCGATGGGTGGTGCCTCTGATACAGCTGAAGCAACTAGAGGCAAAGCATTATCTGTGAGTTTGCAAAAAAGGAATAATTTGGAAGTCCTGACATAGCCTACAGTAGTCTGTCGTGGCAAGGAGGCTTAGAGGACAGAGAGAAGGCTGTGGAACTCTTTAAGATGTGGGAGGGAGGGCCAAGCGAAGGTGAACTGAGTAAAAATGACAGAATGAGGGAGGACTGGGGAGGAGAGAAAAGACAAGATGAGAGAAACGTAGAAGGAGGAGAGAGGGAGGGAAAGTCAAAGGGGTCAGAGCATAGGATAAACTCATCAATCAGCACTAAGCCTCATTCACAATTAGCAAGGAGGTTCACGTGCGATTAAATCCTCATCAGAGGACAGTGTTTGTGTGTGTTAGGTTGGTTTTGAGTCAGTCACTTTATGTATACTTGTTACCTATGTAACAAATTATCTAATAGATTTCCCCACAAAATAGGCTGTTTGTCATGCTAATAAACAAAAGAGACTGACAGAATCAAGCACAGCTTCAAACCTAAAGGTGATATACAGGGTGAGTCGAAAGATGCAGTCAAAGGCACCCTTTTCTTTCAGAAACAAAAGATAAAATTATATCTGACTACTCCAGCAAGTGACATGGAAAATGGATGCACCTCTCCATTAAGCCAAAAACGTTGGAGCATGCCCAATAAACAGAGCCAAAGGAATACTGTTTACAAATATCTATGCTACCAAAAGAGCTGCAAAAGATAAAACTTAAACGGCCATATTGGCCTAACTAAATGCAAAGTATACAAAAGAGGAATCAAATCAAATCAAATCTAAATGTTCAGGATGTAACGCAAAGTAATATTTTTTACCTTAACTATACTATACTATAACATACCATATATACTATAGTCCTAAGCTACAATTACATTGATATCATTGTATATCTAAACAGTCTCTTATATTTAATACTGTATTCGGTATTAAAAACTAAAAACAATCATAAAACAAGTTCTCTAGGGAACAGATATTTAGTATGACCATCTTTTACACTTTAGCTATAGCAGCATCTGCAGGCTTCACCTGGATACCAAGTCGACCCTTCTACCATCTTTGATGGTTGAATGGACTTTTTGGAATGATAGCAGCCAAGAAACCACTTTTTTCTAGGGAAACAGGGCTAAGAGACTAAAATTTCAGTATCATATCATCATAACATATAATTTACATTTCCACCGTTTAGCAGATGCCCTTATCCAGAGCGACTTACAACTGATACAATTCTTACAATCCAAGCAATTGTGGGTTAAGGGTCTTGCTCAAGGACCCAACTGTGGCAGCTTGGCAGAGGTGGTATTTGAACCCTGGACCTTCTGGTCCAGAGTCCAGTACCTTAACCACTATTGTGTGGTATAATTATATTTGTTTAGTGTAAGAATACAACATTTTGGTAAATAATTTGAATGTGCTCAGTGCCGCAATGCTTTTAGTATTGACACAGTTTTGTTTTGTACTTTTTTGTACTAAGTATTTTTATTTTGATTTCACAGTCAAATTGGCTGCTAATACTAAAGATTCACTGAACAAGAAATTGCTGCATGAACAAAAGGCTAAGGAGTGGGGGTAATATTTTAAGCTGTTTATTTAGTAGAAGTTTAAGAGTGTTCACAAACCTTTCATTATTTTTTTGTTTTTGCTTTTGTGCTGTTACTGCTGACTTGAATAATTTACTAAATCCTTAATTGCTTTCTCAGACCTAATATAAGGGATATGAATACATCATTACATATAAATTACAAAGAGGGGATTTCATTGTACTATATAAATAGTTTTGTTTGTATGATCACAGACACTATTAAATGCTTTGCAATGCAGTAATGGGAATTCCATTGTTGTTTGGTGCCAACATACCAAAACTTACAAAGGTGGCAAACTGTTGGGATGGACAGATACCTGGGGGAAACTGTAAGGTCAATTTTTAAAAGAATAATACAAAATAACACTGCAGTTGTAACTTCATATTCAAATTCTGCCAGGCTGGCACTGCTAGGTAGTTTTCTGGTTGTAGTTAGATCCACTAGCTTGAACTCGTATTTGGAATGGCTTGGTTTGCTACAAAGTAACCAGGATATCCAAGACCTTAGTTTTAAAGTAATGACTAGCAAGCTCTCCCCCTTGTAAGGCAACAAGAGCTTGTTTAGTTAATCAAAGTGCAGCTTTTGAGGCATGTTATGGATAGATATCACACACTTTGAACAAACTGATTTTGATCACACACTTTGATCAAACTTCAGAGTTAAATGTATTCTTGTCAGGTGAATCTCAGAATGCTCTGAGAATATTATACCTAGTGCAAGCACGAGTCAGCAATGTGAAATGTTAGATGGATTCTGTTGATCGAGTCAACTGTGAGCAGAAGATGGAAGAAGCCCTTTCGTGGGTGAATCCTCAAGAGTTAATCCAGTGCAATGGTTTGCAGGAAAATGATACATGAAACTTTATTACTGCAAATGTGTAGGAGGATCCAACATATCTGTAGCCATTACCAAGGTATAGAATTGGTTTACCTTCCATATTTAGTGATATTATGTAAGACTAACCTATCTTAAACTTCATGTTGATGAATGGGAGGCTTGCAAAAGGAATGAAAAATGATTTTACTTGCAGGGAACTTCATATGCCTGCATAGATAACAACTTGTCTTGTGCAAGCATTTCAATATTACATTTAATGCAGTCAACCAAGGTCAACTGCTTCTGTGCTTGAACAACCTGTAGCATGACACAGGAGCATTTAAAAAAGTGGTAGTAATAATAATAATAATAATAATAATAATAATAATATTCTCATTGAAGTTCCTTAACAGAAACCTGACCTAATCCCCACTGATTCTTATGAAGGTGTTTGAAGACAGATGAAGACAAGCATTCAGTAACATCCTAAGATGCTCTTAGGAATAGGGTTTTGCTTAAAAAAAAACCCCAATATATTACAACATTAATTTTTTACAAGATACTACATCGACTTTCAGCTCAAAATACTGATTTTTATAAACTATAATTTTAGCTTTTGTAGATTTGTGTTTTGACTTAATTTGTATCATTTGTATTGTCAGTGTATTGTGACTTAAGGAGAGGGCACTATGTGGACTATCGTAATATACTGCAATATGCATTGTATCGTAGAGTGTCGTGATATAATCATATCTCAATATCGATATCAATCATGTATCATGTGTATCTTATCGTGAAGCCGTTTCCAATACTACTGAAAAATAGTACTACTACTACTACTAAGACTATTACTACTATTGAAAAATCATGCTGGGATAAATATGGATAATCAGATTTCACACAAACTTATGAAATCTATATACACAGATATACTTATTTTATTTCATGTATTTATTTGAATCTTCTCAAAGAAAATATCAACTTAAATTGGTATGACAATTATATGATTTGTAATGCTACAAAATAAATTCACAATAGAAGCACTTTCAATAGTGGTCAGAGTTTTGGTCCCCAATGTATACAGAATGTTGGGTCACTCTAACCTTTGCTGCTAAACAGCATCCACTAGACTACTCGCTGGGCGTTCAAAAAGGTTCTGTGCAAGGCAGACATGATTTCCATTAAAGTTGGCCAACCATGTCTTAGTGGACCTTGTTTTAGGAGCACAGAGTGCTGATGAATTGATTTGTTGTTGAGACGAAAACCCATAAAAACATCAACTTGAGTGTCATTGTCTTCAATATAAACTGTTCTACTGCCACTGTTTGAAGATTGTGTGCCTGTGTGGAGTCTGACTGAAATAAGAAGAGGTATCAGTGGATAGATGACTCTTCCTGTACGAAGATGGTTTCTGTATTAGTGAAATTAATGTATCGGATATCTGCTACAGGTCTCTTAGCTGTGTCTCAGCAACTCTGTAATCCATTTATTACATGATATTTAGTTCACTATAGCTCATGCTGAATTGAAATGACGATGACTTTGGTGTATTGGATGTCTATCTAAAACATTTCCATAATATGAAGCAAAAATGAAGATCTGAGAAGAATAGAATAACAGAATGAGCTGAAAGAACATGTTAAGGGATGGTAATGACTTTTTTTCAATTAAATCACCTCTTTGGCTTGTTTTGAGATTGATTACCAAAACCAATCATAGAATGTGCTCAAGGCATGTTAATTGAGTATTTATGGTCAACGCATATATACTTGCATGTCTTGAAACAGCAAACAAACAAATAAATCAACTAACAGACAATATTACAGTATTTTTTTAGTATCCATTTTTCAGTGCTAAGACGTAAGAGACAAACATGATCTTCTAAAGAAGCTTCTGCAGAGAGCAAGAAACATCCAAGCTTTGTATAAATCAGCAAATTTAAATTAAGCAATTAAGAGTGCAGGTGCTGAGTGCTGAGGTATTAATTCTTGGCAGCCATTTGGGCTAAATCAACAATTAATTCTGCAGCACAGTTACACATTCATGGGCCTTTGTGATAGCAGCTAGATGGATCAAGTAATGAATTTTAGGTGGGGGGTGTTTCCATACATATCAAATGCAGTTTCTATCAATTAAGTGTTTGCTATTAATGACCACAGATGAATGTATTTATTGGTGTGGTATTTGGAAGAAGTATCAATAACTTTTTGAATGGGAGAGCAAAACCTTGTCAATCCGACAATTCACAGCAATTCAGTCAGCTGCTGTGCTGCCAAATGTCTCATAAAAAGTAATTATTATTTCATACAATTAGAGGCATGCAAAAAAATTATTAAACTTTGCAGTTCATTCGGCATTGTCATTTTCAGTGTCCTTATGGCAATCTTAGTAAGATAGCAGTAAGATAGCTATGCTAAAAATGCATTTAATCCCACTTGGATATTTTAGGTGTAGCCCTGGCAGCTGAGCCACTTTACCAGGAAGCAGAATAGAGCAGTATAGCTGTAGTCAATATGGCATCTGATTAATGCATTAATTTGTCAGTATGTGTTTGCCACTCTGTCAATAAGGAGAACAGCTTTCAATTGTGTGAAGGATCCACCACCCACATCTACAAACAAACACACACAAGCTAACCTAGATCATGCTTACTATGATTGTTTCAGTGGGAAGAAATGAACTGATTAGAGCTTGGCATTTGCATAGTGACTACTGATTTTCCTTTAAACAGTGAGATATTTAGGATGGCTTTTACTTATAGGTATAGTCTCTGGGGTTGCTGTACCCTTCAGACGACCCTGAGATTTAGTTTTTTAACAGTGACATTTTTCTCCTGACTGTTAGATTTAGCCAAAATGTATTATAGGTTGAATATTGTACAGGAATCAAGGCAGACCTGCTGGTTAACTCGCCTCTATTGTTCAGTGCCCCTTCAGCTGCTGCTGATTCTCTGAGGAAACCAATGATCTGCAATATAAACACTCTACTCTGGCCAATACGGGATAAAGGACACCCACCTCCTGGACATTGAGTGAGAGCGTTAAAAGACTGTTTAGAGTTTTAGAGATAAAACAAAGGTAGTGGCTATATGAGATATGGGAACTCTGGGAGGGTATACTTTATGTAATCTGTACTGTGATCGAGCATGGTTGGCCCCCTGATAGTATGGTTTGTTTGACTAGTGCGCTTGCTCCCAATTGTGCCAGGGTGCAACAGCGCTCTTGAAATGGTGGAAATTCAGAACGAGAAGCCAGCACAAAAACCAGTGTGTCGCATAATCAATACATTTTTAAGGCTTATGAGAGATCTGCATCACTGGGCAAAATGAAACCAAAAATAGGAACAAACGTATGTGACTACTTTGTTACATAGGTACAACCATGAAGTCCGCTGTGCTGTGTGAGCTCTTAATAATGGAAGTGTGCCTGAGTGCATTTCAGGGAAGCCAGTGTGAGCACCAGCCAGTGTGGGAGTGGGGAAGGGGCCAGTCACACTTCAGCATGGTTCAGCACCAGGCTACACTGTTACACGACTTGCACTGGTGTGTGGATGTGTGTGCATATCTGAGCTTGGTAAAATAGTTACGGTTTCCTGTAATGGATTTCTGCTTTCTGCTGCAGGTCCCTTAACAGTCTCTCAGAAGCTTTGTAATCCATTTATAACAAATTCCACTATTATAGTTCACTTTAGCTCATGTAGCATTGAAATAATGATGGCTTCAGTATTTTCATATAAAAAAGTTTTCATAGATGAAAATGTATTGATCTCAAAGGGAATTTTACACTTTGTAGATTTATTGATGTGTCATATTGAGAACCATTGCGGTACAATGCCATTCTTCTACCATTGTACTGGTCAGTACCTGTACGGGTCATATTATAAATCTTTTAGAATTTTCTGAACTCCTATAAAAGTGTTCTGACAGAGTGAATACAATCCAAAGTTTTAATAAATAACATTTCATCTTTGTACAGGCAATATTGTGTAATAATTTGTAATTTAAACTTGAGTGGACATTTTTAGAATGTTGCCAGTGTGTTGTACAGGATTGTCCCTGTATTTGATGCATAAACAGCTACACAAAATGTGCATGTGCATTATGCTACGGCATTGTATTTTTTGGGATTTTGACTGTATGATACATTGTCCATACATTGCTGTTTAAGCCACTGAGGTAACACAACTGTTTGCAACTCCTAGCCATCCCTTCGACAACTAAGTCACCTTGCAGGTTGCCAATAAGCACTGCTTATTAACAGCTGTACACAAATAGTGCCATTATTATAATTGTTTCAATAATACACTAATTTATCTCAAATCATTTATTTTTACTCTAAAACTGTTTCACTGAATATAAAACATTTTTGCCCACTTAATATCTATTGTAATAAGTAAATATGCACAAACATTCAAGCGTGCACACACATACACACACACACACACACACACGCGCAATGATGTTTGATTGCAATGATTGAGTTATTGCCTCTTAATAATTGTTAAAAGACAATTCAGACAAAACAAAGTATTTCTATAAATGAGTGTTTTGCATGCCTGAAATGGAACATCCTCAGTGATTTGTCTTAAATCTTTATTGCTTATTGTTTACGGTATGCTTTTGGTCATTGTCCTGCCAATTAGCTTCTAGAGGCATCTAGCTTACTGACAGTGGGTCCTATTCTTTGGTGGTTTTGGATTTAAAGATGCCATTCATTTACATGCACAGAAGGCTCCCAGTGCCAGAAGCAGCAATGCAGACCCAAACAACACTAAATGTCCATCGTGCTGGCTATTGGGACTGTATTCTATTTTAAAGGCTTCATTGTATTTTCTGCAAACAGGACAATAAGGTAATTTATCAAGAGTAATAATTTATTTATATTTTTGAGTCAGCAGTGGGGATTTCCTGGGCCTTTTACCATAGAGTAACCTTTAATCAGGATGATGTATAGTGAAATACCATTTTTACCTTACCACTAATACCATATTCATGTTTATTCTGCAGATCAATGCTGACATTGCATCCAATGGGCAGGAACTGAGATATCTGGATATTGACTTCTAGCATTATTTTCTACCATTTTGTTTCTCAAATCCTCAGTTCCTCACCACGAATTCTTTGCACATAACATCTTTGCTGTGTATATTTACAATTTAGTGTAGATTATCTTGCTCTAAAATCTATATTGTGGTCCATGTGAAATAAAACCAGATTCTGCATTTTTAAATTTGTCATTCCATTCCCAAAAAAGCATGGGAACAGGTGTGTGAAGCTGTCGTTCAACAATTGCCTGTTTGTTACTGAGATCCAGGTGTTTCTACAGAATGTGTTGATTTCTGCAATCATCATGATGGCTCATCTCTAGCGCATACCTATCCAAATTAAGGTGCAGGATTTATTAAAAGCAGATTTTCAAATTACCTAAAAATGTAATTTCTTGTCCAAATGAGTAAAGTATAACCTTTATTGGTATGAATCACAGATCACCTTATTAGGTACACCCTTTTTCTGCACTAATTTCAATTTAATCTGTTCCAGAATTTAAAAAAAACTGTAGTTCTATAATTACAATTATAAGTTGTTGTCCCCCTGTTTCTTGACATCCTTCGTTAGTCATCTTTACTTCAGTAATGGTCAGGACACTCGCAGTATTATTTGGTGGTGGGCACTGTAGTGACACTGATATGGTGGTGGCATAACTTGTGCTTTGACAGCAGTTCTTGAACATCTTTGTCTCACTGCTGGGCTTAAATTAGTCCACCTACCAAAATGCCCAGTATCCTGTGGGCACTAATGAAGTATTAGAGAATGATATGGTAGGTGTGTCTAATAGATTTCACAGTGTGTGAACACAGTGTTTAAAAGCTCTGGCAGCACTGCTGTGTTTGGTATGGTGCGTGGTATGATTTAATCATACCAGTAAAACGCACCACCACCCCATCAGTATCATTGCAGTGCTGAGAATGGGCCACCACAAATAGTATCTGATCTGTAGTGATTTTGTGGGGTTCTTGACCATTAGAGAACAAAATAAAGGGGACTTGCACAGTATGCAGGGAAACAGATGGGCAGTCTGCAAATTGTACCATTTGTACCAAATACAGTGATCGATGAGTGTATGTGTGTTTAATAGTCTAAAAATACTCTTGCTGAGGATTATATACAAACTTTTTGATGGATCCAACGCACAGTGTAAGAGCATTTTTAGTTATTTGGATATTTTATAGCTTTATTTGGCAGGAATCCTGTGTTCAAGCAGTTGACACGTTCACTTGACTAGGGATTTAAATTGCCATTGGAACGCATTCAGGTTATTAATATCCTAATGAATTGGGCCTTGTTTAACAGTTGGCATGGGCAAGAGAACAGAGTTTTACAAGTATGAGAAAAACAAACATACACCAATTAGACAAAGCACCTGCCTAATATTGTGTAGGCCCGGATTGTGCTCCCAAGACTCTAACCCGTAAAAGAATAAGGATTAAGAATAAGAATAATAACACCCTTAAAGGGGTGTACTTGGTGTGCAACAATGTTTAGATTGGTTGTTGGGGTCAAGGTAGCATCTGCCTGAATGCCAGTAACCTGGATTCACTGCACATCTCAGTGGTGTTAATGTTATGGCTGACTGGTTTATATGATGGCTGTCAACATTAAGATCCAAATCACTGATTTGCCCAGTACCTCTGAGCTGACACTGCTGGACAAAGCTAACTGAATATAGAGGTCTTTTCTGTGACAGAATACTACTGCACAAGATGGAAAAATGACCAAAAATTCTGTACAAATCATGTAGAGGCAACAACAGGGTACATGAACATACTATAAAAAATGTGACTTGTAGGTTACTGGACATTACTGGAGCCTCACCAATTTAATAATTGTAATTTAGCGGTAGCAGTTAGTGGTAAGGCTACTTGTTTATACACTATATATAATACAAAAGACTACAAGCTATTGAAATGCAATGCCTACCTTCCCCACGTATTGTGCATCTGGACCTATGTGCTCTTCAAGGACAAAGAACTGGTTCCATATCCATCCTCGTTTTGGTCTGTGGTGGACCTCTGTCTCACCGTCTTTTGTCTGGTTGTGATGGTGAGTTAGGTTGTGGTTCCTGGAGATGATTTTGGCTTGTCCATGGTGACTTGCCCCATAGCCTTTTTCCAGGAAGCAAAGGCATAAAAGCACTGGACACAGACAGGACGTTGGACTCACCCTCATGATGGTAAATAACAGTATTCCATGTATTCCAGATTATAAAGCTTTCCCAATATCTCACAATATTCCAAATACTTGAGATAAACAAGAAGCAAGTGTATTCCTATGAATATGGAATATCTTCCATGCTCCTGTTAAACTTTTCTTATTCATCAACCACTTCCAGTCACTTGTCTGTCCTCTTGTGCTGTTTTAAATAGATTAGATCCGAAATGAGCAGTCCAGAAATCTCTGATGGTTTTCATGCTTCAGTTATCCATGTCAGTGCAAAGAAACAGCTGACACAGAAGGATCTTGAGGTTGGAAACACTAGGTGTTGTGCTTAGTAAGGTCCTAGCAAAGTTGTATGTAGACACAGGCCATGCTGCGATACCTGTAGAAGGAAAAATGTGTAAGCATGACATTTGTACATAAAATAGATTTTACCTCTTTCCTTTAAATACAGGTGTGTGCCATTTAATGTCATTTGATCAACGGCCAATTGCTTTGATGGTGGAGGAATGTAATTATGATAACTTGAAGTAGGAAATAAAAATCTGTCTTTTAACTCTGGATGGTGTGCCCATACAGCATATAGTACTGTACAAAACTCCATATTTTACATAATAATACTAATAGATGTTATTTGTTAATATAACTACATTCTATTTTAATGTGACTTTCCATAAATTACAAAGGGTTTCACTAATGTTGAGACAATAACTGAGACAGTTATGCATTGTCTGCACAGTTGTCTTGTGAAAATACCCATTACAGTTACAAGTAATGTTAGTGAAACTAGCAAAAATCATGAACGAGCACCAACACAAACTTAAAAGAGAAGGTAATAAGAAGTGAAGTGTGATTGCACGTAGTCTCAGGATGCACAGTAAGTTTTTATTATTATTATTATTTTTTTTTTTTAAGTTTTATAGAATATACAATGCTGAACAGTTTTTATATTACACTTTACTAAATAAAAACTACTGTTTTCATATCATATGTTAATCTTTTTGTGAAAAATAATGCTCTATGTGCAAAGTCTCTCAACTACAGCAATGAACTGAAGGAGTAACTAAAGATATCTCTTTGGTTAGAGTAGCCAAAAAAGACTATGTGGCTGTGATCTACCTCCATTTGGGTCCAAGTACTGTTTCACAGAACACAATGAGGATGTTAAATGTTGCATGCCTGTATATATCCTGACGTATCGGTCATAATTAAAACATATTTAATTGTACACAAAATTACATTTAATACTAGCAAACATTATGGCCAGGTGGAAACTCGCAGATTGGACCAGAGTTCAATCCTAACTCCCCTTTTACTGTATTCACAATTTGATCCAGCGGTCCTCTGATTAGGGGCTTGTTCTGTCATGTGAAGCATTTTGGTGACCAAAATAACATGAATGTTGTATTATTGTGCACTGATTAATCTCTCTCTCTATCTCTCTCTATCTCTCTTTATTTATTCTCATACGCTCACACACACTCACACTATCTTGATATGCAGAAGTAAAGTGATCAATTACTTCCAAAATTCCAGAAGTGTTTCCTCTAGAGAACCCCCCACTGAGCTTGCCAGTAACTCCCTGAGATCCATAACGAAAGCAGACACATAATCAATTGCTAAACTCCCTGACTATAGCAAAGTACAGTGAAGTATAACAGAATTGTGCTAGGAATGTGAATTGTCCCGTTATCAAGCTTCTTTTGTCAAGTGTTGTAAGCATATTCTGTCTTAAATAAAACATGCACTAGAAAAATCTGATATTGATTAAAGCTGAAGGAAGTCTATAGCTAGCAGCTGCCTTGTTACTTCAAAGTGGATCCATGTGTCCATACAAGTTTACATTAAAAATAAATATCAAGTGTTCAAAAAGACATGCATTTACTATGGAAGTTAAGTTGGGATGTTGTGTATAACATACATAAAACATAATACGATGATTTGCAAATTCTTTTTAACCCATATTCAACTGAATACACTACAAAGACAAGATATTTAATGTTTTTTTGCAAATATTTATGTTTTGAATTTGATGCCTGCAACACCTTCCAAAAAAAGTTGGGAACACGGGAAAGTTGAGGAATGCTCAAAAACACTTGTCTGGAGCATTCCACAGGTGAGCAGGTTAATTGGGAAAAATTCTGTAGAAATCTTTACAAGTAAGCAGCAAGACCAAAAACCAACATTGAATGCCCGTGACCTTCGATGCCTCAGGCAGCACTGCATTAAAAACTGACATCTGTTGTCATTCTGTAACAGATATTACCACGTTAGGCTCAGGAACATTTCAGAAAACCATTGTTAGTGAACACAGGTTGTTGCTCCATCTACAAGTGCAAGTTGAAACTCTACCATGCAAGGTGAAAGCCATATATAAACAACACCCAGAAACACCCCCGGCTTCTCTGGTCCTGAGCTCAACTGAGATGGACTGACTCAAAATGGAAAAGTGTCCTGTAGTCTGACGAGTCTACATTTCAAATTGTTTTTAGCGATCATGGATGTCATGTCCTCCGAGACAAAAAGGAAAATGATTCAAGTTCTCAGGATCAAGTTATCAGGGCGAGGTTCAAAAGTCAGCATCTTTGATGGAATGGGGGTGTGTTAGTGCCCATGCCATGGGTAACATGCGCATCTGTGAAGACATCATTAATGCTGAAAGGTACATACATGTTTTGGAGCAAAATATACTGCCATCCAAGCCACGTTTTTTTCAGGGATGTCCCTGTTTATCTCAGCAAGACATTACCATGCCACATTCTGCTTTCTCCCATTGAAAATGTGTGGTGAATTATGAAGTGCAAAATAAGACAATGGAGACTCTGGACTGCTGAGCAACTGAAGTTGTACATCAAGCAAGACTGGGAAATAATTCCACCTACAAAGCTTCAACAATTGGTGTCCTCAGTTCCCAAACAGTTATTGAGTGTAGTTAAAAAAGAAAGGTGATGTAACACAGAGGTAAACATGCCACTGTACCAGCTTGGAGAATGTGTTTCAGGCATCAAATTCAAAATGAATGAACATTTGCGAAACACAATAGAGCTTATCGATTTGAACATTAAATATTGTCTTTTTAGTGTATTCAATTGAATATGGGTTGAAATTGATTTGCAAATTATCGTATTCTGTTTTTATTTATGTTGTACCCTACGTCCCAAATTAATTGGAATTGTACATAGAACTTTAAAAATTTAGATTTAATTTTCCATAGGAAACCATATGCTACTATATACACAGTTGTCTTACTTCTCACAGTATTCTTACTTAATAATGTACCTAAATGTACATGAAAAGTTGTACACAGAATTAAATGCACAATTCCAGTCTCTGCCATATGGAGCTAGGTGTTACAGTAAACCAAGCTTCATTTCTAATGCTTAGAATGAAAAATTTACATATGAGATTTAGTGGGAAGAAAAGGAAAACAAATTGGTGGAAACACAGATGATGTATGAAAAAGAAAGCTGAGAGGAGAAAGCAAGTGATCAGGAAATGCAGCCAAATCTTCAGTCGTTGATACCAGGTTCAGTATGGCTAGAAAAGCAATGCCTTTCCTTGGCAGAATGCCAATTGAAGCAATTTGTACGAATCACACAGTCGTGGCTCTTTTAAGGCTTTCTGTTACTTATTGAAGGGTTCAGAGTTTCCCGGTAACCCTAACCTGGGCACAGTAACCAGATTCATTCTTTTTTTTTTTTTTACATTTCATGTAGGCATGCCTGTTGATGGTTTTAATCAGTGGGGGAAGTCTTTCTATTTTCATGAGAACTTCGAATTTACATGATTTCACTGAAGTTAAGTAAAGCAACTATAAGCACTCTTTTGTTTCTTTCGTAAGAAGACTTTCCACAAGGACCAGCAAAAAGTCCACACATGGTAAAAACAAAACAATCAGAAGTGTAAATGTGTAAATAGTGTATTACAAACTCTGCTGCAGCCACAATTATAAATAAATCCCTTTCTTACCCCTTCATAGCTTATAAGGAACAGTATTTGCAATGATTTTTTTATTGCAGTCAGTATGTACCCAAGATCTTTTAATGTCCCATGTCACACATGTTCCATGTGTCAGTATACATCGATTTCTGCATTTCAGGCAACAGATTCCAAAAGAATTGGGACAACAAAACCAATTTACCACTTGTAACTGTAATGTTGCCATTCCTTCTCATCGCACTTACAGGATGTTTTGACACAGACGATACCAAGCGATTTAATGTTTCAGGTGTTATTTTGTCCTATTATTCTGCCAAATACTTAAGGTGTGCAGTAGTACGGAGTTACACATTTTTCATTTCACAGCCCAGTCCAGTACCCATACCCTCTTTAGGCCTTTGCAATGGGTGCAACATGTGTTTTTATTGTCTTGTTGAACCATGCATGGGCATCCCTGAAACATTCCAGCATGATGGAGCACAATATGACAATGCAAACGTGATAACCAAGTGGCTCGCTGAACAAAACATTGAATTTTTGGGGCCATGGCCAGGAAACTCCCCATATCTCAATTCTATTGAGAACCTGCGGTCAATCTTCGAAAATGAGGGTGGACAAACAAAACCTTAGAAATTGTGATCAGATTGAACCACTGATTAGGCAAGTGGGTTTACCAAATACTCAATATTTAGCACAGCATGCTGAGGTATTGCGATGTATTCATCAATAAAAATGATTACGAGTAATTTTCAACAGCGACTGCTTGGTTAAGCTTAAACACACAGCCTTCCTATTAGACATTTTTTTCTGTAGTCGCCTTAGTCATGGAACTATGACTGAACCATGTAAACTGTAGAGATGTTTTTGCCATAAAGTGATATTAAGACACTCCACTGTTACATGGAATATGGGTTCTTGAATTTTGGCAGTTCATAGAATTATGGCAGTTGAACACAGTGAAGTAGGATTGCTGGCAGTTTGTCATTGCTTCAAAATCAGTAAGTTGTTGGTCTAATTGTGCTTCTCATTAAAATTAAAACACCTCATCCTACTTAATGTTTTTCACTGTGCATCCCATCATCCTTCCTTTATTTCCCAGGTTGGTGCCTGCCAGCTTATTTTATTCTGATGGAGAATATTTAGAGCAGATGGTTAAGATCTGTAAGTTCAGTGAAGAAGCTAGAAGAATGTCTGGTAGTGTAACTGAATCATAGAGATGGGGGAGAGAAAAGGGGGGTAGCAGGTATCAAATGGCATGTCAACAAAAGACAGCTTTAAAGCAAACTGAGGAAAAAACACCTAACCAGCTGGGGTGAGAGTGGGGGCTGTTTACAGATAAAAACTGCTATAAAATAAAAAAATGTACACAGATACGAGCCTGCAGAATCATATACAGAGACCTTGTTACTCCTATTACGTGTTTTCTTGATGTTTTAGAACAGAATTTTGTAGTGCATTTTGTAGGTATCATACTGCGCAAAATGTTTAGCCCAGCATAAGATTAGATATAACATTGCTTATTGTATATCATTATTTCTCAATCTCTTTATAAGAATGCAACCAGGCAACACAGTAAATTTGTATGCAGTGTTAAAGAACTGGAAACCCCCCCAGGCAGTTTTTATAGGCTACAGTGTAAAGTATTTAGTGTGGTCTTCCCTTACACTTGAGCAAGAGCATCATCTGGCAGCTTCATCGGGATGCCAATTCAACCCTTCAACAGTCTGATGAAGCTTGATCAGAAGTGGTTATTTTGAACCAGTAGTAGCCAAGAAACCAATTTTCAGAATAAGAACAAGGTAAAAAAAGCTAATATGTGCTTAAGTTCACAAAGACTGGAATGAAGATCATTGGAAAGAGTATTAGAAAAGTGGATCAAGTGAATCAGTGGAAAGAAAACTGACAAATCAAAATTTTAAACCGTTAGGTTCAATCGTAGCTGCTATGTTTTATATGGTCATTATACTATTGATATTGCAACAAGTCTAATTTGGGTTTAAGACTTTTACACAGTACTGTATATTATTACACAATTAGGTGATCAGTCAAACTGCCAGTGTAGGTACATGTAACTGGTTGTTGCACTGATACTGACATATCAGGCATAAAGTACTGTCTAATAGAGTCCAACACCAACTGCTTGGGGTGAAATATTGACACTGTTGAATGGCAAGATGCCCAATACCAATTGTGTGTAGAATAAAATAACACCATGTCTAATTGTACAATCACAGTTTGTATCACAACGTGACCAGTAACTGCATCCTGTTACAAACGGGACAGAAAATTCTGAAATGTTTTTTGTTATGTGGTTAACTGTCAAATGTTTCTCAGCTCCACACAATGTTTCTTAGCCCCACATTTACCAACATGGGTTGTGCCTGTTATTGCATGTGTAATCAATAGCGGTAAAGAGCCATACTGTGTTTGAAACAATTCATAGGAAATATTTCCCTGACAAATACATGATTATAGGTTGTATGCTAAGATATGTTAATTTATATTTTTAGACACCATTGTAAGTAAAGGTGACATATTGCACCCATTGCCACAACACAGTTCCTTGGTGTCTTAATGGAATTTTGTGTGGATCGCTGTAAGATCAGGAGCAAGAAACACTGATACCACCCACTTTCTCATTTTGTCATACAGACATCCAACTAAGCACATGTTATTGCTGAAAAAAACACCAATTACTTTCTAAAAAATCACCTCGGCTTTTACATCAGTGCTAAAATATCCGTAGAAACAGATAGGACATTTTTGGTTTATGCTTACATTTGTTTCATCTGCTGTTTTGTTATGGAAAGTTGGTGGTTAGTTAAACTGCAATATTTGCATATCAGTACGCAGAGGAAAGTCACAACACTTTTTCCCATGGCCTATAGCAACAGCATAAGGGATTAGATTGTGACACTGATACATAGTGTATCTCCTGTTATTTTATAGACATAATATATGTAGTGGTAGTGGTATTTTGTGTAATCCAGTTTAACAGCCTACTATACAGTATAATAATTTTGTACTGATAATTTAGGGACAGTTTCTACTGATTGTAGCTGGGGCTCATCCCCTCAAAATCCTGCATTATTTTCCATGGTTCTTTACTCCAGTAAGGATTATAATTATTATATTTTATATTATTTTAGATATTATATATTATTTAACTGTTTTTTTTCTGTTTTTAATTCACAACATATACTTTCTGCTCACAGATTCTGAAATATATTGATTACAGATCTTAAATTTTGATCTTTGATTACAATATTTGATTTGTTTTCTCCCACAGTCCAAAGACATGCGTTAGGTTACTGCTTACTGTAAATTAGGATTGACGTGTGTGTGTGTGTGTGTGTGTGTGTGTGTGTGTGTGTGTGTGTGTGTGTGTGTGTGTGTGTGTGTGTG
>JAUZST010000201.1:17943-44025 GCA_034779995.1 Parotocinclus haroldoi | reverse complement strand
GGAAAAATCTCTGCAATGCCAATACCAGTATTGTATGCCCTTGAACTTCAATTCCTCAGGCAGCACTGCATTGTAACGGATATTACCACATGGGCTCAGAGACACTTCAGAAAACAATCTACAAGTGCAAGTCAAAACTCTACCATCAAAAGCAAAAACCATATATCAACAACACCCAGAAACTCTGCCGGCTTCTCTGGGCCCCGAGCTCAAAGACAGACGCAAAGTGGAAAAGTGTCCTGTGGTCCTCCAGGCCAAAAAGGAAAAAGACTGTCCAGATTGTTATCAGCACTAAGTTTCATAGCCAACATGTCTGAGGTTTGGAGGTGTGTTGGTGCCCACGACATGGGTAACTTGCACATCTGTAAAATCACAATTAATGCTGAAAGGTACATACAGGTTTTGGAGCAACATATGCTGCCATCCACGGACCATCTTTTTCAGCGACGTCCCTGTTATTTCATCAAGACAATGACAAATCACATTCTGCACATGTTATGCCAACTCTTTTGCAATGTGTTGCAAGCATTAAATTCAAAATGAGTGAATATTAGCAAACAACAATAAAGTTTATCCATTAAATATCATTACATTAAATATATTGTCTTTGTAGTGTATTCAATTGAATATAGGTGGAAAAGGATTTGCAAATCATCATATTCTGTTTTTTATTCATGTTTTACACATCCCATCTTCAGTGTATTTGGGGTTGTAATATTCCATGGGCTGTCCTCTGTAGATAATGGTGTCTCTGAGGTGTTTCTACAACCTTGTGGGGATATAATCATAAACATTTACAAAACCTGCCACAGAATCACAAAACGACCCTTATTCTCTTTTGCCTCTTGAATTGTGTTTTGGCCTTCTGACTAATGAGAATATTCCTCAGCACTGCACAGAGCTCTTCCCAAAATCTCTAGTAGTACCTCGGTTACTGTATATTCATATTTAATCCGTAGAGTGTATATATTCATATGGTTGCTATTGATGTATACTACTCACAAAAAAGGAGATGATATTTCAGAATGAAATATCTCATGATTAAATATCCCTTAATTTTTGTGATCAGTGTATAACGTAAACCGATTTTTTTTCTCGTTGTGGATGTATGTTTTCCATGTATGTCTTATTTAACATATGTTTATTTGAAACATTTCTCAGATTCGTTTTAGAATGGTGGCATGTTATAAGCTTGAGTATGCAGACATTATAATGTTTTCACATTTAGTCAAACAAAACACTCTTAACCAGAAATCTTACAACTGATACAATCGTAAAATTTACAACCCAGGCAATTGTTGGCGTAGCTCAGTTGCCCAACACGACAGTGCACAGTCCAGCACGTTATAGCCACTGGTCCAACAATTTTAGTCAGATATTCACACAGTTAACATGGCAGATATTTTGTGTGAAATAGGATATATATATATTATATATATATTTTAAGTTTTCTGTTGTGGCAAGGATGTAGTCCAATATAATATGAATTCAGGCAATTATTATTTTAACAGCTTGGTGTATCTAACTTAAGTTGAGCGTATTATCACTCATTCTTTCAGAACGACCGCCCAACAGAACAAGATATGGCAGGTTTACACATTTAAAATAATATTTAATAATATATTTATAATTGTTATCCTAGAAATGCTATAGTTTGGCTGCGTGCTCTATGGCAATACGAATACCCTGCGTAGCCCTGCCAGTTTTTCTTGTTAATTGTCACATCTACTAGCAATTTAAACGATTAGGATTGTTTTTCTTAAAACATAAGCGCACATTCACTACTTGTAATGCCTTTCTGTGACCTAACGGTGCTTTCACATTGCTGAAAACCATCAAACACAAAACATTAGGTTTCGCTTAGTATGTCGTACATTTAAAGAAGTTCAGTAAATCATCTGGCAAAATAAGTCATGCACTTGGAAATAAACATATGAAACACCAATTAGCACAAAAACAAAGCCTGTGCTGTTTAAATCTAAATATCTTATATAAGAAAATCAAGTGATTCAAAATCTGTCATAATAATAATAATAATAATAATAATAATAATAATAATAATAATAATAATAATAATAATAATTTACTTGTACAAGACGTGAACTATGACAGCCGTAATAACAGAAGGAATAGAATGTTTTCTTTTTATTGTATGTATCTTCTAAACCTTATTTGAGTCTGCTAGGGTAAATATTTGGCAATGAATAGCTCTTGAGGATTTGAGTGTCTGCTCTCTGTAAAGTCCTCACTCATCTGTAGATCTAGAATAGCTTAAGGACTTAAAAGAGGGCGTTAAAAACGAACTTTCGTGTGTTCGAAAGCCTCCCCTTTTAGTCTTGAGAGTTTACACTTATGGGGAGAGCTTGACAAACGTCTGACACGCGTTGTTTAAAAGTCGACTGTAACCATTCTCGGAGGTGCACATGGTGAATCGTAGGCATAGTTATTAAACTAATTCAGGAAGGCTATCATAAAGCAATAACAAACAGTTTTTTTTTTCAGATATGTAAACTACACAACTCTTTACTTTAAAAATGGCACCGTTTATGCCTGGAGATTAAATAAGGTACAGCAAGGTCGTATGAGTTCCACATTCTTTTATTAAAATAAAAAAAAATGCTTGGACAGCATGCATTGTCAACTTGTTCCCCTTGTCAGGTGCAGGCTTTGCAACGTGTAAAGATCTCTGGTGCAATGTGCTTTCCACTGTCGTGAAATGCTTCTGTGTGTTTAACTGTTGTGCTGACACCCCAACCACCAATAAAATTTCCTTTGTGTGTCTTTTCACAACTTAATGTGTCACTTACAACGTGTATGATAGAATACATAAACAAGGATGTAAGTTCACACATTTTTGGTTTGGTTTATGGAATAAAAAGAAATAGAAGAATTTTGTTGCCTCTAGTTATCTGTCTCTCTTTTTTTAACAGCCCGTATAAAGGGCTATCTGTGGAAAGTGGCGACGCCCATCATTTGATTCTGCTATGAATAATAAGTAAAAATTCGTGTTGACTTTGGAGTCTGTGGAAATGCAAGGATGTAGACGGTAAAGATAGCGACCCAGATCCCATTCAGACCCATTCAAAACCATGACAACACGGAACAACCACGGATTTATGCCACGGCGCTAAAGGACATTGTGTAGGGGCGTCAATCACGCATTATTTAAGCACTGAACAAATGCAAAATCTTGACTGGAACAAATGCTTCCAAAGGGTCTAGGACGCGGGGCTACACTTTCCTCTTTTGTTCCCGGTGGCTGGTTGGCATGTATTTGTGTTCTTTTTTCAATCAGTCCGACCACCCAGGACGACCAGAAGCCATAGGATATCTGCGACCGGACTGGGTGGAGAGTGTACATATAGGCTGTAGGCCAAGTTCCCTCTTTAAGGATGATGTCTGCACAACAACACAGGACCATCTAAGCACCGATAGTGCATACTATGCTATAGTCTACAATATATACTATAATATAATATGTACCAATGATGGATATTGTATTACTGTTCCAACTTATTTAAGGCTATTATGTGCTTTAGTGGTCGGTCTGTCAGAACACCGCTGTGTCAAATGTACCAGTTGCATTCTAACATAAGTATAATTAACAGATTTATTTATTTATTTATTTCCATACTTATTTGACTGTACAAGCAGAGTGCAAACAGTTGTAGTCGTACTTGCATGTAGCCTGTTTTGTACCATTTTAAAATTATTACATAGGTTAAAATGAAAGACATGACAACAATGTAAATAAATGTTGGCATTAAAAATGGTATTCCTACAAATTAGCATATATTTGGAACTGTACGTATCTACCAGACTATGTAAAACGTGTATCTGGCATGCACAACAAGTGAACTTTTCTGTCGTAGTAGTTGGCATTTTAATAGCTGAAAATGTCTTATTTTGCCCGTCACGCATCGCCTATAATCTAGCACTTGGTTTACATCGCCAACACATACATACAGGATATGCAGAATGCATGTCATATATGTAGAGTACCAGCGTTACCGAACATCCAGGTCTGGAAAAAAAACAGTATGAGAACCCATTAATTAGATTAACAATCTAAAAATCATACAGTTACATGTTTCTGTTCTGTCACATACTGAATAGCCTACGTAATGCTTAATAACATTTATATAAACAAACTAGAACAAAAACGACCGACGACTAATAGATCACTTTGTATGCATTTATCCGATATTTTACTTGGGTGTTACTTGGGAGGGGAGATGGGTGCTCTCTTGTTGTCACTTGCCACCCAAGACGTGATTCAACCTCAACAATTACCATTATCTGTTTCTCACTTTTCACGAATCCTGGCGAATCGGTAATGATGAAGAGGGTTTCCCTCAGTCATTGTGAAAGTGGTTGGCTATTCTTAGTTGGTTTCACACCTACCGTCGCTGGGATTTAAGCACTCCAGTCATTTATGTTCTTTGTGGTCGAATGGGGAGGCGGCTACTGTTTAGCTGCTCTAAGTGCTGTTTATATAAACACCGACTCGTCTGTGTACACACCATCGCCTACGGAAGAAGGGCTTGCCTGTCCTTCAATACAACAGCTCGCGATTAAGCAAGGATCAACAACAAGATTGTTACAAAGTTGGGTCTAGAATATCATGGCTATTCCTCCCAAGACCAACTTTACTGTAAGGAGTATTTTGGATTTACCAGAAAGCGACAGCGAGTGCGCAACGAACTGTTTTCCACTCCAGCCTCTGTCTGGATCTCCTTACCCAATATGGACTGAAAGCGACAGATACCACTGCGCGTGTAAGTATCCTTTTGCATGTGTTTATCTATTTTGTTTTATTTTGTAGAATAAGCAATTTATAATATACTTTACCTTTTAAACAGCCATACTGTACATTTAAACAGTCATACATTGTTATAATTGTTGTCATTTTTGTATTCACAAAAGTAAGGTATACAGTGTTACACTAAAACAGTTTTATATCACTTTATTATCTGCTGTTTTTATTCAGCCTCAGACGAAAGCAATTCGGTGACGTCCCCTGACTCGACCAGGTCTAATGAGACGCCCCCAGAATCAGAGCAGGAGAATAAGAAGAAACGACGGGTACTCTTCTCAAAGACCCAGACATACGAACTGGAGAGGCGCTTCAGACAACAGCGCTACCTGTCTGCGCAAGAACGGGAGCAGCTCGCTCATCTCTTGAGTCTTACGCCTACACAGGTTAAGATCTGGTTCCAGAACCACCGATATAAGATGAAAAGGTCGCGCGTCGAATGTGTACAAGAACTCGGTCATCATTCGGTGCTGCGCAGCGTGGTGGTGCCAGTTCTAATGCAGGACACGAAACCTTATCAGAGCTGTGTTGGCGATACTGAAAAGGCAGTCTGCCTGGTCCAGCCATCGTCCTACAGTTCTCGTCCGTTCCACACTTTTCATCAATCACCATATGCGCTTCTACCCCAATACCAGCACTTTTCAAATGCATCGACCTCCAGGCATCATTTTCTGTGGCGATACTCCACTGCAGACGTGTAATATTACGCACGGATACAAAAACTGCCCAATGCATGCTTATATTTAAACGCATTTGCACATATTTTATCTTCTATATGATAACAGCTGTGTTTTCTGATCTGATCGTTTTGTGAACTTTGCAGAAATTGAAAACATAGACAAAGAGTACTGGTATATATTCGTTATTTTTGTTGCCATGTATATATTTGACGTATATATTACACAAAATGGAAGACTACATAGTCAACTGAATTGACATTCTCAAGACAGGTAGCATCAGTTTACATTGTTAGATATTTTGAAACGATTATTTTGTATTTTCGTTGTATAATAAAATGTAAAAAAAAACTAAATACAAATGAACTACAAAATTATTCGCAGTTGCTAGTTGAACATCAAAACCTTTATGCATGTATGCAAGTGTTTTTGTTTTGGAGTTGAGCAGAGCTACTAAACAGTACATAGTTCAGTTCACACGTATTTTGTTTATCCGAGCTGATACTCCGTTGTTACTTAAGCTATTTGTAAGAAGATTTCCGATTGAGTTTATAAGCCCATGGATATTAGAGCACAGCAAGACACCTCAGGCTTTTATAATGTTAAGACACCCACTTCTATCCAACAGAGAAGAGCAAATAACAAACATGAAACGTATACTTAGCATAATAATAGTAATCTCTCGGGATCAGTTTAGACCCTAAACGTGTATTGGGTTGGCCTTGCAACTGTACGATTTCAGATTGGAAATCTAAATCATTGGTACTTAGTCTGGTGAACACTGTGGTAAACAGGTCTCCCTACAGTCCCATTGGGAGTGACAAAATTCTGCAACCACTGTTTGAACCATTCAAATCCTAAACGGCTAGGTAAACGTGCATGTAAAAGTGTAGAGACCTATAGGAAGCGGGGAGAACACGGAGCCTTCACACTGGATCCGAACAGTCAATCGAACAGGGATATCTGGAGCGTCTCAAGCAACCTAACACAGAAAGGCATCATCCGTGCCACCTGGCACTCTGTGCATCTCTGTGGACCACATAAAGACATTAGCTGACGGTGTTTGTCTTTGTATTTCTATGTAATGACCACTGAAGGCTGTCATATGGGCCATATAGACAAACTATTTCTAGCTTCTCAGTTAAACGTCGTATTTAACGTTTTAAAACATCCTCATTGTATTATAAAATATTATTAAAATTATTTATGTTAAAGTAGAGATCGATCCTGATTTCAGAGAAAACTGTCCGGAAACGGTCTCCTAATCCGGTTCCCTAATTCCCTTTAAAATTACGTAATAGCCATTTCTAAACAAAACTGCAGAACTATAGATAGATATAGATATAGATTTTAATTGTAAATAGAAAATAAAATGATTCACTTGATTTTAGTCAGAACATATTAAAACAATGAACCGAGAAAGAGGAAATAAATAAATATTACTACAACAAAAAAGTTCACTGAACAGAACATAAGTTCAAATCTAATTGTTCCCACAATTTATACAAGTAATCTCCAACATGTGATATCCTCGCACAAACATGTTTCCGGGAATTAAAATGCAATTTACAAACAAATGGTGTTCTATTATATTGTTATATTAGTACTTACTAATTATTTACTATTATTTACTACTAATGCTATTATATACTCCATTTTGTTTTAGATAAAGTTCATGATAATGTTCATTTCGTGTGACTATGTGTTTTGTTAGGCACATTACAAAGCTGCATAACTCCTAAATTCAGAAAATATATTATAAACGAATTCCTGAATCGTTTATGTGTGACGTTAAGTACATAAAGACAAAACATGCGTTTGTTGATTGTCCGCTTGTCACAGGAGCCGTGTCACGTTTGCATATATATATATATATAAGGGCAACGGCCGGTTGGTGATGCTTCAGAAATGTGAATTTTGCCCACTAGATGTCAGAGTTGTACAAGACCAGTTTCTTGACGAATAACCTACCAACGACAATCAGAAGTGTTCATTGGCAGACCAGCACGCAATTGTTACCATATTGAACTAGGGCTATAATTTATGAAATCAGTGACTTTTGTTAAGAACACAGTAAAAAGTTGCATCCAAAACTTCCAATCATGAACCACAAACGACCCGCAGCCAAAAAGCAATTTAGTGTACATTTGAAAGATGTACGTTGAAGAGGCTTACAACACACTACCTCGAAACGAGGAACCAACCAGAATCTATGAGGCATATACAAATTGAACAAAACTCTTTTACATTTTGAATAGCCTTTAAAATCCGAGCCTCGTTTAGAAAGAACAAATTAAAGCATTTTGTCTAATTACCACTAATTGACCATGATAGTCTTGCTCTATACAGAGGAGCAGGCTGATTTAGATAATTAAGAGGGCCTGTTGAAACCGGATTAAGGAGGCCGAAGATATCCGAGAATGTCCGTTAAGATTTTAATTGTTATAGCGCCGTATTCGAAGTACACACTTAATTATCACTGTAAGGCGCATAAGGCGTGTTCACCTGTTCACCTGTGTTCACACATTACGACCGTGTTTACATTTTTAATGCATTGAAATGCTATTGCATGCATGTAAGTAGAACAAATAAATCCGAATAAACGAAAACATGCGCGTTAAGTGTACAAGTATGTTCAAAAAGTAAGAATCTGTAAGATGAACAAAGCTTAGTTCCTTTGACAGATGGTTGAATGTATGTTCCGATACGGCCACCGCCACCAGAAGACGCTGTCTCCCCTAGAGTTAAAAATATGCAGCTTTCTCTCTGGAAGTGTTTGTGTGAGAGAGGGTAGGAAGAGAGGGTGGGGAGAGAGAGAGAGAGAGAGAGAGAGAGAGAGAGAGAGAGAGAGAATCTCAGACTACAGAGACTGTTTCAGCGCTTTCAAAGTGCTTGTTATCCCTCATAGTATTCATTAATTTTATTATTCTTCCCAAGTTTGTGCGATTAAAAGCCCCTAAACAGTGCTGTCCACACAATCGCTGCCTGACTTGCCACATTTGTGCTATTTTGTCAAAAAGCTGTATAATTATTTCAAGATTTACGTTTAAAATGTATTTTTTTCCTATAAAATTCTTTTTTCTATAGAATGGGCTGTATTTACCCCATAAATGCTCACAAAAATTAGAACATAGTTCAAAATGAAATATCCCCTAATTTTTGTGAGCAGTGTCGTTTGTCCCGCGACAGATTGCAAGTGCTTCCTTCAGAACCAAAATGTAAGTATATTTTTTCCCACTTTTTTGAGTTTTATACTAACATCATTAAGTTCCAGTTTCCTCCCGCATTCTAAAGACCTAGGTTAATTGGTTACTTTAAAATGGCCCATGTGAACCTGACTGGTATCGATGTAACCTTGCTCCTGCCGTAAACAGCTACTGATGCTTAAGCGACATTAAATAATCAAATTAAAACAATAGCAAACACTATCAAATGATTATAAAGTAGTATGGTTTTATTTAACTTAATTTCCAGCAATCTGAAAATAAAACCTCACAATAATAATAAAAAAACACTCTATTAAGAATAATTAATCGAATATTCTGTTGGTGTGTAATTACTCCAAAACTGAGGAAAAAATGCTCTTTATTAATTAATAAATTTAATTAGTTAGTTTAACAGCTTACTTTTTCCACACTTGTCGACTTGGCTGTGGCGTCTATGCAGAAATGAAAAGATCTTCTTAGAACTTCTTATACTGTAAACACGCCGGAATTATGATCATCATGATGTATATAGATTAATGTTAATTCATAGATCTATATCTCCAGTATAGCCTTCAAATTTATATCAGTTTCGGCGAATCTGTGCAATTTGCTTGCAATTATGTTTGGGAATACCTAAAGACATTTTGTACTATTTAAATACTACTTGTGGTTGTTGTTGTTGTCGTAGTCGTAAGGCTATACTAGTCTACTACAACTTCTACTGCTGCTATAACTACTAGTAATAATTACACATATTTATAATAATAATAATAATAATAATAATAATAATAATAATAATAATAATAATAACAAGTTATAGTAATATAAAGTAAAATAACAGTAATAATAATAATAATAATAATAATAATTATTATTATTATTATTATTATTATTATTATTATTTGTAGACGAGTTAGTACTATTATTCTTGTACGCAACACCTATCCTCAAAATCTGCAGCTTCATTATACGAATAAAGCTTATTTTATGGTAAAGTCTTTGCTAGACCTCGCTAGCATGGAAAAGCGAGGAGCCGAATGAGGTGCTATGTACCTGACGCTGTCTAAATTGTTTCCAGTATACTTGAGCGCCATTAACTTTACCTGAGAGCCTCTCCTCCCCTCCAACACAGTTCTCTAGGTCTTGCTGTCTGCAAAAGTGAATGAGAATTTGAACAGCACTCTGCTTATGTCCAGTAATATAAAGCAAAAAAAAAAAAACGCTCACGCAGCCTCTTAACCCGTGTATATGTATTTATTTATCAGTAAATGATCCTTCCTCGGCGCAAGGGCACTTTTACATGTCTAAGTACGATGGGTCATAATGTAAACACGCCTGCAATCACCAGAAGCCTCTTGTGGCCATTCAGCCAGGAGTTCAGCTCGAGCTTTTTAGGTACTGAGTGGTTCTCGAACATTCAAGCCCTCGTATGCGCTCTCATTAAAATGCCCTCATAAACATTACTCTCAATTGGCAGCGCTTCATCCGCATCTTTGTCCCTGTTTTCCCCTGTGGGATAGTATATTTTAAGCGATGAATCCAACTTTAGTGACGCAGTTGCATGTGCACTTGTCTTCAGGTTTGCGAGCAGTGTTCTTTAGAAACAGGGTATCTAGAGTCCACGTAAGAGGAATTGCACGCTGGTGTACAAATGACAGCTTTGCTTTGTATTGTTGCCCAAGCTGCTGATGCCCCGCCTCTAATGGTAGCCTTAAACCTGGCACCCAGCTAAAACAAACGAAAGTCAGTCTTGAGCTCCCACTCAAGCCAATTAAGGCGGACTTCAGTCGCCCTCTTACGCGTCTATCTAACTGCGTCGACGTCGAAGCAACAGGAACGGAGGAGCTGGACAAAAAAAAGAGGAGAAGAAGAAGAGGAAGAAGCAGGTTGCTTTGCCTTCTGATTTCTCCAGAACAGAAAAATGTCGATGAGCCCTAAGCATACGACTCCTTTTTCAGTGTCCGATATTTTGAGTCCTCTTGAAGAGAGCTACAAAAAAGTAAGTATGGAAGGCAATAGCCTGGGGGCTCCGCTTGCCTCGTACCGACAGCCGCAGGTCACGCAAGCTGCAATGCAGCAGCACCACATGGGCCACAACGGAGCAGCCGTGCCCGCTGCCTACCACATGACAGCAACCGGTGTGCCACAGCTGTCCCACACGGCAATGGGAGGCTACTGCAACGGGAACCTGGGCAACATGAGCGACCTGCCGGCTTATCAGGACGGCATGAGGGGTAGCACGACAGCCACCAGCTGGTACGGAGCAAACCCTGACCCGCGCTTTTCAACGAGTAAGTAAACTCGCTACACGTGAAGTTCAGCTTGCTTAAAATGGCATTGTTTAGTATAACGTAGCCAATTCAGGAAAACGTCCAAGTTTTATCTCGTTATGGGTTTATAGGAATTATTTTTTGCCTTTCGAAACCAGTAACCTATACACAATTAATCTTTTCTAATGAACATAAGTCAGAGTAGGAAGCATTCTTATAACGTGAGGACGTACAAAGAGCAGCTCCAGTTAAATTGAACGAGAAAACCTGTGATAACCTCAGTTCATTAATACATTTTCAAACAGTGGAGTAGGCAAACATAAGGACACTGGCTGTCAACGTCATACACAGAAAGCACACACAATTGACTTTTTTAAACTAGAGCTTAATATTACAGCACGTATACGATATCGTTATATATTATTGGTGAGATGGTCGAATCTGTTTGAATAACGTTGTTGTTGCAGCTTTGTAATAACACATTTTCCATTGCAGTCTCTCGTTTTATGGGCTCCTCTTCCGGCATGAACATGAGCAGCCTTGGCTCGTTGGCGGATGTAGGTAAAGGCATGGGTTCTCTGACCAGTGCGCCGAGACGAAAGAGGCGCGTACTCTTCTCTCAGGCACAGGTCTACGAGCTGGAGCGCCGCTTCAAGCAACAGAAGTACCTATCGGCGCCAGAAAGGGAGCACCTTGCCAGCATGATCCACTTGACCCCGACCCAAGTGAAAATCTGGTTCCAAAATCACCGCTACAAAATGAAAAGGCAGGCCAAAGATAAAGTGTCCCAACAGCAGATGCAGCAAGAGAACGGTTCCTGTCAGCAGCAGCAGTCTCCGCGACGGGTTGCCGTACCTGTGTTAGTGAAGGACGGCAAGCCATGCCAAGGCGGCGGCCACACTCCAACTAGCACAGCGCAAAATCACCACCATCAGGCCCCCAACGTTATGCTCATGGCTAACAACGGTGCAATGGGCCAGCATCCAAGTCAACAGGTAGGCAGCGCGGGCCAGTCACCAGATTTGGGCCAGCATGGAGGAAGCCCCCCTTCCCTCCAGACTCAGGTCTCAGGTCTATCACACCTGAACTCCTCTGGCGCCGACTACGGCACGACCTTGCCTTGTTCTGCTTTGCTTTACGGCCGGACGTGGTGACGACTGGACAGATTATAAGCCAAAGACGGATAGACAACGTCTGTAGGCTATTCGTCCACGATGTCCGATGTGACAGACTCAGCAAAATAACTGAACTACTGTGTAACCGACTGAGCAGCGTTACTTGTTTTCACTTTTTGCCCTCACCGAATCCTAGACTGGAATAGGTGGAGACAAAAGCCGATTACTACACAATGAAATTAACCATTTCAGTGTTTTATTACGGGGATGTGCGTCCAATAATGCCGAAGAAGATGGAATTATTTATAGAGCTTTTAAGCGAAGACTATATAAATTCACAACACGCCGACGGATTAAATTAAAAAAATCAGATGGCACTTTAAGACGCCGCCTCACAATTTGACTGCTACAGTTCATGACTGATTCTTATAGATTGCAGTGTAAGCCGTAGCTTGTACATTTCTGTAAACCGTTTGGAATTAATACATAGTTTTTAGCGATATGTATATTGTATAAAAATTTTTATCGATATTGACGGTTAAATGTTATTTGAGTTTCATTGGTATTTGTACATTTCATTTCCTTGTAACTTATAGATATTTGACATAAACACAGTCACACAATCCTATTAATAAATTATGGGGAAGAGACAGGCTTTTATTAAACGTCCTTGTAAGAATCACTATTCGCAATAGAATAGATACAATTCAATCTAATCAATAATACTGACAACAGTAAGTCGATTAAAAACATAAGGTTTTAAAATATAACGGAAGAAATTGCGTTCGACCAGGTTTACGTCCTCTGTGGCTATTCTTTGTGAATTGTTTTTTTATGTTATAAACGCATGTAGGCTAGACCTACTTTGTTTTTTTTTTTAATCCGAAAACGTACTATCAAAATGTTTTGAATCTCTCTAGAAGGGAAACCATGGTGTTTATTACAAACTCGAAAGACTCAGCACAATTTTCGCACCTTATATTTGCTCACTTTGATAGATGGAAACTTTGGAAATGTGGCACTCGCAATGCAAACTGAACGCCAGGTCTTTGTAAGTCGGCACGCTTTTAGGTTGCTGTTTTTTATACTTGGAGCGCTTGCGGGTGTGAGTCAGGAGGTGAGGTGCGCGGTCCTTTAAGGCAGTGCACATCAAACAAACCCTCCAGAAACAAGCTTATCAATAAGATCCCTGGTCAAACACACCAGAGTTCACCTAAAGAACTGTGAGAGACAACAAACGCAGAACAATCACTGTCCATATGACGTTTGTGACGAGTGAGTAAAAATAATTGTTCGACTTGTTTACGTAATGATAAAGTTAATAAACAGCAAAGGGAATGAGTTAGTGCGCTTAGGAGTTTGGAAAGAGTGAATAACCAGAAAAACACAAAATAACACACGTGCATGCATCTTTATGCAGCATTTAGCATTTTAGAATTACTTTTAAATTTTAAAGCAACAGATAACATTATCATAACCTATCAAGTTCATATTTTTTGATAAAGATGTTAACGAAGAGGATACTGGAGTTTCCACGGAAACATATCAAAACAAAACAATTTTTGTGGCAATGCGATGGGGGATGTTGACCCTGTGTTTCATATCGAATAAGACTTTGGTCAAACTACTACACCAAATTTAGAATTGCCGTCCAGTTGTTTGACTAGATATACAAGTTCTCTTTATTGGTGATATGTTACGCACTTTGCGACCATTATGAAACTTTAAATTTGCGTTGAAATAGTTTAAAATAAGCTCAGCGGTGAAAGCACCACGTGACATATTGATAACTGTTGATTCAAATCATCAAAGTCATTAAGGTGTAAAACATAGGTTTAAACGGTGAGTAATAGAAACGCACCAGAATTACCAAGTTCTTAGAACTGCAGTTCCGTTCGTTTGTTTAACAGAGATAAAAAAATAATTCATTCATTGCATTTTATATAGTCTACTGTTTATTGCAGTATTAGTTACTCGGTCTGCTCTTTCGTCGGCTCTGTTCATTTTCACTGAGTACACTTACATTTGTAATTTTAAGAGGCCTCAGATGACGTGACTGAAAGTTCTGCATTTTAACAGTGTTCTGTATGGTTTATTTAATAATACAGCGGGTATACCACTGTGTGTTTGTTGGACGATATAAAATATAACACATGCTTATAAAACATTAGCATCTGACTAAAAAGTATCTAGGATACTAAATCACGCTCTATTTAATGGAGTGGCTAACCAAATAGTATCAAACATATTCACTTTCACTGTCGTCTTTAATCTTCAGGCAAATGCAACTATTTTCCACAGTAATCTAGAAGCGCCCAGATTCTATTAAGTTCTGATAGAGACTTTTTGTTGAATCCACCGTGAAAGACTGCAGATTACATTTACATGTCTGAGGCTCGGTGTGTGGTCTTTGTGTGGCGCTTGTCGCTGTTGAAAATGTCTCGTCGGAAGCGTGTGTGCTCTCATTGCTGTCTTTCAGCACATACGTTGTATAGCTACGGATAGTCCTCTCCGCTTAATAAATTAAGGTCTTAGTAACTGAATTCAGTTAGACCCTAATCTCAGCGCAATCATACGGGATTTACGGTGTGCTTGGGTTTGCTCTTCTGCTTTCCTGTCATTCTGAATGACACGACATCAGCGGAAAGAGGAACCCTAAAGTGTTTCTAGACCTTGAACCAACTAGACCACATATCTAAGAGACGTTGCAATGTCGTAGGAATTCGGATTTTAATTCTGTTTAGGCTGGGTATATGTAGTTGTCAACTTTATACGCAGTAATGATTTGATTTAGGAGGTCAAATCATGAATTAAAACGGCAACGCTATCGTAGCTGTATAGCAAAAAGTAGTCATATAAAACATAAAAATGTATACGCATAAATTAGGCTGTTATTAATGCATAAAATGTCGTTTATTGTTGGACATCTGGCGTTTATTTATGTTTCAGTGGCTAATTAAAACTGCGAATTCAGAGTGATTACGTGCACATGTGCTATAAGTTCAACGTTCAAAAACAGGGGCCGTCCATATTTTAGCGCTCTCCGTGGTGCTGAACTTAAACGCATAAGCCTAAGGTTTAGGAAACTGTAAAAAAAGATTACCTAAATACTTAATTTTGGCAGAGAGTTTAAATCAAACAGGAACGCAGTATGATGCAGTCTTTAATTCTCACTGTAACTGTAATCAGCTGTGTTAAGTAAAACTGGAAAGAATCATTACATTAAGTTGATGACAGAAACACAGTGGACATCTAAAGCTGTCCAATTTTTCAGATCATTCTTATTTTCTACTACGGACTTGAAATAATCTGTGCAAAATAAACAGTCACTTGTTACACTTTTAATGGACTGTTTAAATTAAGATTAACTTAAGGTTTCAAAGAAAATAAAAAAGAAGATTACACTGACATGAAAGTCAAAGAAATACATGTTGTAGTTAATAGAAGTTTACGGACGCCTAGAATAACGTCTTTGAGATTGCATTTTATACTTTAGACCGCCTGTTGAAAAAAAAAACAAATGATCTGGTTGTTCAAAACACATTTCAGGATACTATGCACACATTATTAAAGTATTTGCCTATTTCTCGGATAAGCAAATTGTTAAAACAAGCTTCATGGAATCCCATATGGTAACCCATACATGTGTGACCCATTTTTTTCTAAGCAGCCATTGTACTGTTTGTAAAAGGTAAAAATCAAGAGTGCTGTCCTAAAACATTCATAACGCTAAGAAGGTCCACTTCGTAAACTCGTGATTAACATTCTTCAGGTCAAGAGCGTTTCTCATGCCCATGGTAACTAATAGAGTAGCCTACTTAAACTCGGTCGTAGGTTTAAGAGTATTCTGACCCATTCGTAACTCAGCAAATCTCAACTTGCATTCACGTGCCATTCCACATCAGAAACGATAGAGGCCACTAATTTTCCGTTAAAACACTCACTGATGCGCTATATAAATTAATTCGTTAAACACTCTATCCAGCCAACAACAATCAAATCTACCAGTTTAAATTATGTAGATAGTATGTTTATTAATTTATTTAACTGGCAGTAAGTATCAGTGGGTGGTAGTACAACTTACCACTGTAATGGTCTTTAGTTCAATTTTAAACATACATTTATATACTATTGCATTTTATTCCACGTTAAAATAATTCCATTCACAAACAAACAAACAAAAAAATAAAATATTTTATACCAGCAATTTACATATTCAGTAGCTTTAATAATTATTATTTTCGTAAACATAGTTTCGTCTTATAATAATTAGAAAATGCCTGTAAATCGGTGGTCCCTTTTCCAGAGGTGGAGCCAACAAAAAACTAGAACACAGTTACTTTAGTAAGTTTAGTGACTAACAAATCCTTTAAGAATCACTCGCAAAAACGACGTTTTTAAAGTTACGTCGTTAATTAAAGTTTTGGTTTGCCATAACATCTCCATTCCCTACCTTGTTGTCAATGCACCTTCCATTTCAAAATGTATATAAAAATTCTACAATTATACAATTACTTCAATAACATTCTGAGTGTTAGTAACAACGAACATTTAATTGCCCAGCATCTGCTGCTTGAAGCCATTGTACCTTGTTCTTAGAAAAATGGGTCATTTGTTAGAACAAATCCTTAGCCTGCAAAGCAGAACACAAGATGCTACAGTACTTGACCTTTCAGTGTAATTGTGGCAGCAGTAAAACGCGTCGCATTCACTGCAGTTAGAATAGAATCTTTCCATGCCATAAACAAAAACGGCATTTTAATACATCTCCATATTGTTTTTGGTAAAAGTCCCTCGTTGGATTAAATTATTATTTAAATGACCACATTCGTAGAATCCACATTTCTAACGGATATATTCACACTGCAAGTGCTCATGACGTGCAAAGAACTTCGGGTTATAGTGCTTTATTTTCATGGTATGTAAGGAAAAAGTGCTAGGTACATTTGGTTACAATTAAGAATTTGCAACATGCAACGTATATTCCGTCTTTTACCGATTTAATCCTGGCAACAGGAATGCTCTGACAAACATTTAAATCCCCAGTATTTTAGATCCGTGAACTCTAACATGCCCAACTGGGTGGTATAACCAGACAAATCAACAGACAAGTGGTACTCCTCCCAGTTCTCGTACTGTACCAGCGGGAATCCATTGGTGGCCATCGAACCATCACTAACAGTGTTAACTTCAGGTCTATCTCTAAATAGGGTATAATCACCTCACCCACTGTTTTTCTTTTTACACCAGTTCTCACTAATACACAGAGCACGTGCTTACTCGTAAAGAATTTGCACCCTATTTTTCGAACGTTTAAAATCGTTTTAAATAGCGCTCCTGCTCCTGCTGGCATGAGTAAAACCCTTTCAGCCAGCACACACCTACACGGTATTACGACTATAATTATACATCAAATCAATGCGAAAAAGAGATCATTTAAGGTCATTGATCTATAACAGTTCAATAGTATACGCAAATGGCTGCATATATTCATTTCGGACAAACTCGGGCCTTACCTCATATTTCCTGATTAAACAGATGAAACCAGACGTCGCTGGAAAGGTCTCCAATAGAATCATTATACGTTGAAAAGACTTTGTGTCTTATATTTGCTAATCGATTAATTAATCGTGACTATTAATACATACTGATTATTCATATATGTATACATTCATAAGGATGTCATTTTAAAAGATTTCAGCTATGTTCTTAACATCATTAACTCTGCTTATGTGTGTCCAGCTGCATAAAAATGAACCGACTACATGTTAACAGAGTTGCCCTTTAAGCATTGGATATAGCCGCTGAATACTGGCCACCCTAAATTATTTATAACTTTTTAGTAACTGAATAACAAACATATGATAGAGTCGTCTCAGATGAGACGTGGGCAGGAGTAAAGTTTAACAACCCACACAGGCCCTACCCGGAACGCCCACTTACCAAGACGAGGCCTATACTGGTGTGTCTGACTTAAAATAAATACCTGTTGAGATAATGTCTTTTTCTACAGAACCAAGAGGAGGTATGCTATTTGCCCCCTAATAAAATATGTCATTAGGAAGAATTCATCTGCCACAAAAGAAACGGCAGTCAAAATTGCCCCACTGCTGTTCAGTAATTATAGTTTGCCCGGGCAGCGGGCTGTGGCGCGTCGAGGCAGGTGGCAGGTCCATCATGCAAATGGCTTGGCGGTGCCGCCATAATTAGCTAGCGCCAAGTCGCCCAAATTAACAATTAGCTAACATGCAATTCCCTCTGCGAGGCACAGAGGCTTGCCGTTGTGTGACCATTGTATTACACAGGCAAATCGCAGGCATAGCGTATCATTTGTCATTTCCACGCTCCATTCACAACTCGGTGGCAAAGGAAATCAGGCTCGTGTTCACTCACCATTAGAGTCGCCCTGATTGGTGCTACTGTTTCCGGGGTATTCAGAGAAGCCTGCAAATCAAATCTTTTGAACGGTCTTACGGATATCCATCTCATCCCCCCATCCAAGCAAATGCACAAAGTTAGTCTTTACACTGATTGGGCTATAATTCCGAATTGTAAAACTGTGTAACTTATTAAACATAGTGAAATTTCATTTACATTCTTATAATTCCAAGACAACGTATGTTCTCAATACTAAACTGCACAATGATGCACAGTCGCTACAGATAGAACCCAGATAGTAAATATCCTGTTATTTTAACCTTTTCCTAAGACCCCTTGGAACCGTCAGTTTGAAAGCCTACAGCGCTGATCGACAAAGCACAGGCCACCCACCTATTAAAGCTGCCCTCCGACATGACACGAGAACAAAGTAGACATTAGGGCACATTAAGATCGGGAATCGCAGTCATCAGGAACCAGTTATCTGTTAATGAAGGTAAACACATGCGGAGCAATACACTGGACACGATCAATAGCACAGCCGGACAATGAAAAAAAAGATTGTGCACAAAACAAGTGGGATGCAAATCAGTTTTACCTCGTGTTTCAGCTCTGAGACCACATAATATATTCTAAGCAATTACATGTACATTAAAGCTAATTTATCTTGTAGCGACAAACAACAGGTGTTTATTTCTTATGGTTTTAAAATGCAGGGACATTTATTTTAGTCACTAATCCATCTGGAGGTTTTAAGTGACTGTGAGCCTTCTTCACCCCTTCTTCACCATCACAGCCAACACAGACTAACAGACATAAAGTTTGTCAGAGAACACCTGAACAACCTCCTGTGAGTTATTTTGCACGTTACTGAGTTAAGCTTTGTCAAATTCACAATTGACAAGGAATCATTTTAGCACTTGGCATCAGCGGTTTAACGATACACAAATTACTGGGTACAATGCATGGCAAAATAACTGTAGGCCTACGACTATTCTGTCTTAGCAGTGTTAAGTTTGCTGGAAACATGAAAAGCTTATGGCATTGAATAAAATAAACATATGGAATGATAACTTCATTTGCCTAAAGTAATGAGACGGAACAATCCTGTATATAACAAACAATGTAATAGCTGGTTACCAGTTAATACAGCTGAACCAGTTAATAGCTGGTCCCCTGACATACAATATGATATGGGTTATTGAACATTTATAGAAAATTGAAGAAAAATATTTAATAATATTATTAAAATGTAATAATATAAACAAACGAGTTGATTAGCAATGCCTTTCAAAAGAATGCTGTACAAACTGTTTAGGATATTATTACTTATATATTAGTGCTCACAAGTAATTAACTTAATTTTACAGCAACCAAAATCATTTTCATATCACATCATATTTTTCACACTTTGGTCAAGAGCATAAATGTGGGCTGTTTTATCTTTATCTAAACACTTTATCTTTAATTTTTCGATCAATACATACACTTTTAAAATCAAGGTGAGCAGACACTTTCCGTTTCATAAACCCTTGTTCCCCTCCCAAGTTCTGTTAGCTTCCCAGTACAGGGCCATGCATGCTGTGTTTTGGCAGGAAATCAATAAAGGGGAAAATCTGCTCTAATCATCTGTACGTTTACCATCACAATCAACAATCAAAGCCAAGACCTGAGTCTTTATTTGTAGGCCTGAGCTGCCCAATTTTCCCACCGTGAAAGGCAGGCTAAATTAGAACCCTTGGTTCTTGTTAGCAGCTCTTAATGGCTCTGATTTGTGAACTGCTAAATGAGGTTATGTAAATTGATCCAGAGTGCAAGCAGGGGCCCCCAGGTGACAGGTGCAGTCACCCAAGAGTAAGAGGAGGGGGAGGTATGAGACAAGGAGAGAGAATTTAGCAATGCTTACAATGTACACAACCACCAACCCAAAGAAAGGAATAATTAGAATTTAAGTAAATTTCTCCACAGTAAAAAATATTGAAGAGTAAAGAAATGCTTGTAATGTTTAACCAGATAAGAGGATACCAAACATATCATTAAAATAAAAGTACACATTAGGTAACTTGTGGACCATCACCTTTACCATCTTTTTAAATAAGATCTAGATAACTGGTCGTAGCTGAATTCTTATAGCCTTTTGGCATATATTAACACATTAAAGTGTACATTTTCTCACATGCATATACAGGGATAATAACATGCATTGCACTTCCTTCTTACATTTTATCATTTCAGTTTCAGGATTTGTATAATCAATATCATAAACTGAATATATTTTGCATTAGATTCCACACAAGAGCATCCAGGTTTGTTATAACGGGATCACAAATATGTCATTATGGTTATTATCATTATTATCCCTAATTTTTGTGAATAGTATACTTGGTATACATTTGGTTTATATGTCTTATGGAATGGATGATTAAATTCTAAAGATGAGAGAAGTAGGATTACTTGGGAACAATTAACTTTTAGCCTATGATAAATGATGTGCATGGTACACATGACGGACCCTTATAAGAAATCTAGGCATCCTCCCAAGCACAGTGTGCACGCGGTGCAGCAAACAACGGTGCAAACATGCTCAAATACATTTATAATTAGAATAATTACCATCAAAACAACACCAAAAAGCTTAAGTAGACAATGGTTTATTACACTGCAGGATTGTGTATGGAAATAAGCTAATAACAACGGATTAACCAAATATATTATAGTCTGTGGCTACTATGAAAAATGTATGACTGGGTAATTTTTACATTTTTCTAAACAAACATTCTTCAAATTAGAGTTTTTTAAGCTGTGTTTCTCAAAAGCATAGTTGGAACGATGCACTTGCAATGCAACTATACAAGTTGCTAACTGTTTTTGGTAAACGTACCCCTAAATCACCCAAGCTCTCTACTAGTTTTTGTATTATAATCCCACAAGTTCTTAGTGCCAAAAAAACCTAAATAGGTTTTAACTTTAACTACAGTTTGTTTTTGATAAATACATGACAAAAAAGTTGTTCACAGAAAGACTAACATGGATTAGCATATTCCTCCCTCCACAGTGCATAATAATATTTAAAAAATTCAAGGAATTGGAATCCTGTAATCTCCAATCTCACAACTGCATCAAGAGCAGTCATTTATCATTAGCTAATATAACCACATGGGTAAGGTTTTTACTCAGGTAAACATGTTTCAGGTCCTACAGCACAGGTTTATATTCTCAAATGCCACTTAAAACTTTTACTGTGCAAAAAAGATGTGTTCATTATGTCCAGAAGCAGTTTTGACTTGGTTCGAAGGCACCTAGGATGGACCGTCATTCAGTAAAAAGTTGTACTGTGGTCTGACTAATTGGGCCAGACTGTTATGGTACAAAAGACAGGGATTCCATGCATTTGTTTTCAACAAGACAATGTAAGACCACATGTTACACACAATACAAACGCATGACTGCGGAAAAGGAAGGTATGGGTACTGGACTGGTCTGCTTGCAGTTGCACATCTTAATCTGTGTTTGCAAAAAGAAGGGGGGAAAATATCACCTAAAACACATGGTTGATATTCTTGAGACCAAAACATCGTAAAAGTGTTGTGAGAAGGAATAGAAATATTACAAAGTGGCAAATGCTGTTTACCTCCCAAATACAGTAATGGATGTATATTAACAAAACCAGCAAAACATGAAATATATTGGATGTCAGATAGTGTAATACAGTATATGCATTGAAATAAAAGTGAATTTTATTTGTATCAAGACTAACCATGTGTTGCCACACAAAATACAATATCACTATAAAGCCCAGCATGTCCTCTAATTAGTACAGGATTCAAACTACTTGTTGTCCTGAATACTGAATTTAGAGGGGTACAGCTGTACCGGTATGCCTGCCTAGGATCACAACTGTGTATAAAAATAAAGCATTTTAAACACTAAATAGATTAAGTGACGTAACACTAAAATGTGTGTCATGGATGTGAAATCCATGAAAAGTGACACTTAAGACATGCTATTAAGGGCATTAACTTTAGGATAAACTATAGTGGTACAATATTTAGGCTTGGTCGGTTATACTGTAACAAGTGGCTGGCCAAAATACATAGACCTAAGCTATCATTACCTTGTCTGCAGCAGAGTAGACTTCATTTTCAATATCTGTCATTTATGGGGGGAAAAACGATAGAAACTGGCTCTGATTTAAATCGCTAACAACTTTTGTAAGAATGTTGGGGCATTATGGGAAATGTAGTGCTTGTAGTTAATTTGAGTTGGGTGTCCTGGAGTTCTTCTCAGCAATCCAGGACAAAAATGTCCGTTTGAACGTCATGACTTTAATGAGGCACAATAACAATCTACTGGGGGACGTGGGTTTGGTGATGCCCCATCTGAGATGCATGTCTCCCATATGTGACAACCGATTTTGGTCCCAAGAGATTACACAGAACACACCGCGAGAAACTGAATAAACTTTACATTAAACCTTTCTTCGAGGGTCTAATATTGCCCAGACATCTTAGAGGGACATTTGGGTTAACGGTTAAATGTCAAAAAAGTAAGTTTTAGAGGAAAATATCTGTTCGCCTTACGCACTTAGAGACGTTTCATGTTAGTGGATGGTTTGGATGTGACGTCAGCAAAGAAGTTATTTTCCACCAATCAGCGACGCCGCGTGACACGTCAAAGAAATGGCGGCGAATAGAGGGAACAAGGAGCAAGGAGGGAGCATGGAAAATAAACAAGAAGCCGATATTAATCATCACGGGCAGATTTTACATACTTTCAAAGAATGTTTCTCTTATCTTCTGCATTCGATGACAGAGTTTGGCTCTGAGGTTGGTTAAAAATAAGGATCTGACGGAAAACACTGCATAGACTGAACTAAACGTTGTGTCTTATTGTTTGTTTTGGTTTATAGCCTACATACATGGAAGATCAGTACAAAAGTAAAAATCAGTGTTGTTCCATGTAGATGTTTTGTTGCATTCAGAACTGAAAAGATCTGTGTGTTGGGATTCAGTGTGCATAATACGTTTATGTCTAACACCAATAGCCAACTCTACTTATCACATGTTTTCCAGCTCAAAACAAGTGAGAGCCGGGCGTTAAACATCACAGTCAACGAGAGCGATGTTAACCTCAATGATATTAAACCGTCTCATCTGTTCAGCTGCTTGCAACGGCACATATCCAAGTTACAGGTAAAACATTACATGAGACGTTAGCGTTGTAAGGATTATTTGTGTCCTGTACATAAACGTTTAATTTGCCATATTAACCTAAAATACACATGAAAGAGTTTTTATATTCTTGAACAAATTACTTGGCTCTAAGATTTTCTCGTCAGTTTCATTAAAGACTGTTCATTCAGTTTGTGTGAGTAAACACACAAGTCAGATGCTCTAATATGAGATATATTTGAAAATGAAAATTTGTTTTTTTTTTTTTAATTGAATAGCACATTACTCAACTTGGGTGTGTTAATCATTTGGTAATGGGAATCATGAGTTTGTGTGTTTGTCATAAATAATTGTCCACCTTGTTATGTTTAGGATTCTTTCCCCTCAGGAAGTTACCATTCACTCTAGTGACATCGCAGCAACAGTGGTTGTGTAGAAGTGTGCTTACTTGCTGTACCCCAGCTTGATGTGTCCGCCATGTTGGCATATAATATGTCAGAAGTGATTGCAATATTATGTTTTAAAACTAAGTTTACGTAGACCAATTTCTCTTTCACAGTGAAACTAGCTGGTCGGTTTATTGTGAGCTAATTGCTATCTGAATCTCAAAATGTCTACTGTATTGTTGTCCCAAAATGTCCACCCTGTCACACAATTGTATTATGTAGATGGATGCTATTTTATCATGCGTTTGATAATGGACACACACACACACACACACACACACACACACACTACTACTACTACTACTACTATTAGTCTACAACCCCACATCAAGCTAAGACAATGTGGAACATGCAAATAAGAAAATGAAGTGTTTCGTACATTTACTGTGACATTTATTTCATTGCAGACTGTATGAAGTAGACTGATTTTGAGATAATCTGCATCGGTCGATATCTGTGCTCTCTAGGTTTATATTAAAAAATAGTTGTTCCAAACCTTTTCTGAGTTACACACATACACATACTGGTCCATAGACAAACCCAGAGGTTGCTGAAACTTCGTACACACTAGACCCATTAACTGAATTCAAGTAAGTAAAACAATGTGCAGTTCATATGTGGCTGTGTTCGTCAAGAAAACTGTTTTTAATTTAAATTCAAAATTATGTCAATTTATGTTAGCCTTTTTTGCCTACTGGGTCTCATTGGAGCATATTTTCCAGTATTCACCACAGTTTGACAGATCTTCCAGCTTGCATTAGAGAGGAATGTAGGTTATATTCATTATGCTTTAATTTCATGCTACATTGACTGTCATTGCCAAACATATTCATATAAATATATAAATATACAAACGTATATAGTTTGCAAACAGCTGCAGATCTCAGGGCTGGATTTTCATTGGTGTATATTTTTTCTTTACCTAATATATAAAATATATTTTTCTATTATCTTCCTTATGTTGAAGAACTGAAATAATTTGTCATTTGTCACCTCATTTTTATATCCCATTAAAAAAGAATGTTCTGGATAAAAGCAAATGTGAGTTTTGTTAAACTGTTGCTAAATTGTTCAAATCACACCAAATGGTTAACACCAAAAAGTTAGTATTATCAACCTATGTACATGATACAGTCACCAGTGTGTAAGTATAAGGCATGATATATTTATATATACATGCCTAACTCAGAACTAAGTGTATACTCTTCCCTTCTTTTCCAGTCAGTATCTGCATATTTGAAGCAAATGGTGGATTCAGAAATCATGTTGAATAACGTAGCAGCAGAGGAATCCATGAAAGACCTGGCAACAATGTCTGAAGTAGACATGACAGGCGCAGAGGTCATTCCTGCTACATCACATTTACGCTTTGGTCCCAGTGATACTGTGAAGGCCCAAATCGATGACAGCAGTATTCAGATCAAAGCTGGCAAAGCAGAGGTATGGTGATATTTACATCTGGACTTTATTCAATTAAAAAAAACTACTTCCATTGTTTGTTTTATTAGCAGAAAAAATAACTGTGTTTTGTTTGCAATTAATCTTAAAAAACAACATTCAATAGAATTGTGAATAATACGGTAGATTCTGATCCATACAAAATATTTTGATATACAGTACTTTTGCTAGATTGCCAATCCTATTAAGATTACTGCTGCCCAGACACTCAAATTCCTCAAGTTTACACACGTGCTCACACTACAAATGCTAAGAGCTTAAAGAATTATAGCTTAAATTAAATATGTACAAAGACCAGTGGAAGTACTGCAAAGGTGCAGGAAAAGGCAGTATAATGTGTATTATTTGAATAGTTGAGTCCTCAGACTTACTTGTGGAAGTAAGAGAGGCACTTGACCATTTAGACAGACAGTTCATTAAACCAATGGGTATTCAATATAATATCAACATAATTAACAATATAATCAGTGGGGGCATGGTTCAATCTCGGAATTTTCTTTTTTTTTTTTTTTTTTTTTTGGGGGGGGCCGAGCAAATCTTAAAAT